>OZ038004.1:18658344-18683344 GCA_964035705.1 Porites rus | reverse complement strand
TTTATTAACCAAACTAATAATAATATTTTTATGAAGAAGATGCATGCACAGTTGTTTATGTATATATTCGTATATTAATTTGCGCAATGTCAAAATAAATTAAGTTAAATACACCCTCTTATCTGAGTAATGTAGCACCTGTTCGGAAGAGAAGTCACCAATGGTGCCTAACCCTGACCCCAAACAATACTGAAACAATTGAAACAATAATATATTATCGTTTTCTGCGACCAGTTAGAAGAGATCTTATGAGCATCTCCTAAGTACACTAATCTGTTATCTACATTGATGCCCTTATAAAATTTCTAACAATTTAGTAGATGCAATGGCTGGTTTGCACGTGGTCATTAGATCATATTATAGTCATATTAGGTCCTTTATTTCATATACTCATGGAAGATAAATTTATGTGACATAATTTTATTAATCATATTACTGTGTTTTCTTGACAATCCAAATTGGTAGATGCACGATGCAATTATCATAGACATAAACTCACTGTTTTCATTGAGCAAGCCTTGATATGTTGGTTGGTCTTCCTGTGAAAAAGGTGACGTTCTTGCTTTTGGTGTTTCCAACTGGATCTCATTGCTGGAGTTAGTTGGCTGACCATTAGATTGGTACACAGGTAACTGGTACACAGGTGTCCCAGGATTCTTCTCGTTTAGGGTTTGGTACACAGGACAGTTCTCATAGTTACCTTCAGCACTGTTGTATCTTGCTGCCACGTTGATTTGCCCTAGCAAAGAAATCAGGGGGGAAAGGTTATTATGGGGTTTGTACAGACCTCCCTCCTAAGTCACTTACGGTTTTCTTCTAGGCACCTCTTAATTATTGATAACTTGAAATAGGCATATCGCATCTGGAACCTCACAAAGCTCGGGGGAGGAAGCTTGTGAAATGTTAAGAATGGGGGAAACGAGAGAAATAAATTAGGTAACTGGGAAGGGCGGGTTACAATAGCGGCTGCAATATTGGAAGTAGAGATATACTCAATCTCCTTTAGGTTGGAGTAAACATGAACTTAGTGCCCTGGCTTTGAAAAAAATATATGGGATTTTAATCAGGGATCGGCAATTATTAAAGCAGCGTTAAGCCAATTCAGGTATCGTGTTTACCCTATATCACAGTTTTACATTTCTTCTATATGCTAAGAAACCTTTTCCATCTCAATAAATACATCTATGTTTGATAATTACAAAACTATAAAAATACATCTGCACTATAAGCACATTAAATTAAAACAATTAAAAATTTATATAATTAGATATAAAAAATGATGAAAAAGTGTTACCAGTGGCGAGGGGACCTCAGCTGGCTTCTTCATGCGCCCCTTACTTACTTGTGCTCATATTACTTTCAAGCACCTGCTGCACAGGCAAGCCAAAGCCAAATTTATGAAAAATAATTTATTATTATTATTATTATTATTATTATTATTATTATTATTCTTTCTTTGCATTCCAAATTGATCTCTTAGGAAATCAGTTGTATGATGCACACGATGAAATAATCATAGACAAAAACTCACTGTCGTCATTGAGCAGGCCTTGATATGTTGGTTGGTCATCCTGTGCAATAGGTGATGTATAACTTTCGTTTGTTGTTTCCAACTGGATCTCATTGCCTGGGTTAGCATATTCAGGGGTCTCAACTAAGATTGAGCTATAAAAGTCCAGACCCATTTGCAACATGAATTTAATAGCTACATGAAATATACAACTATGTAACATTCTAAGAACATACGCAACAAATTAAGGGTGTTAAATTAAATTAATAAGTGTATCCATCAGTTTATTAATTTTTTTAAAGAATAAATGAATAACTTTTAACCTGTCGAGATTAAGAATTACAAAAAAATGTAAAGAAGGGATCGACTAGTAGTTTGTCAAAAGTAATAATCAAGTTTTGTAACCATGCAGTGATTTATTTTTAGGTAAAGGCCCTTTTAACAGTTTGTAGAATCAAGTCGTCAGAGTTAAAGACTGTTTCATTAAGTAGAATCGCACGTAAAAATCTCATGAATATTGATGATGCAACCATCTACAATAATGAAGAAAATCGTGATATTTCTTAGCGCTTCGATATTCGACGAGCAATATTATCTTAAGTTAGAAACCTTAAATAAACCTTCGAGAGAGTCATGTCCTGCGCACAGCGTTTTGCCTTTTCATTCATGTACAGTGATAACCAATTTCACACCAAAAAATAGGCATAATTTAGGATGAAAATAGCAGGACAATCCTGAATGTCGCGAATCCTTTACTTGACGCTCCGCTCAAGAAAGAAGTGACAGCTAATGAGAATCCAAATAATGGCAAAAGGAAGTAAGATGAAATCTTGGCAGTGCATGTACGTCAACAAGATACAATTTATCACTGTCATTTAAATGATTTATCTAATTACCCTGGCTTCCTCCGTTTCCAACAAATCACAATGCTGATCAGGACAACCAAAATTCCAAGAACTACACCACTACCCACAGCAGAACCAATAACAATTCCATTATCATTTCCACTCGCTTTTGTTCCCTTGTCACCTGGGTCACTACTGGTGGCAGAACTAGAAGACACTGAAGTTATAATGGCCTAAATAGGACAAAAAAATAACATCTAGTATGTACTACATTTAGTCAGATTATTTTCCGATTGCCCAATGGAGAATGAAATTTTTAATAGTTAATTTTTGGTTCACCACTGATGATTTGTATAGTTAATTAATAATCACTGAGAAGGTCAGCTTACAGATCAAGAGGTCACAGATCCTCTCCTACCAAGTCACTTGTATAGTGACAAATAGATGTATTGATTGATATAAAATAAAATGTTATGCTTCCTTGATACGGAGAGAATTAACACAGACCTACCTTTGATGGTTTGGCTTTTATACTAGTGGATTGGTGTGGGATTCCTGTGGGTAATGTTGTTGGGGTAGATAATTTTGCAGTTGGAATTTGCGCAGATGGGAGATACGAAGAAACTGAACGTGACACTCCTGATGTTATTGTACTTAGAATCCCAATTAAAGATGGTGATGGTGACAATGGAGATGACGTGGTTAATATTGGTGATGATAGTGGTAGATGTGATAACAGTGATGACTGACCAGTAGTTGTTGATAATGATGATGGTGATGATGATGATGATGATGATGATGATGATGATGATGATGATGATGATGCTAAGTATGATGTTTGTATAGATGGTGATAAAGAGGGTGGAAGAGGTGATATCACTGATGACGATGAAGAAAACGACATAGATACTGTGACTGATGAAGATGATGATGAAACCGTAGGAGTAGGTGGGGCATAATCTGTAATGAAAGACAAAGCAACAAGAAATAATTGAAAAATTTGTTGTCGTGAGTTTTCAGACAAGATACTTTTATGCTAATATTATTGGGCTGCCTGTGGTAAACCCAAATCCAATTCTGTGTTTTGAACTAAGTAGTCGCTGATGCAAAAAGACAAAATGCTGAATGGATCACCCAGAAGGTATTAATGTATCTGTCCCTTCTCAACTATGGGTCTAATCACTTGACTTTGAGGGATCCAAGGGGTAGGTCATTTCAGATTAATAATTAATAACTGATCTGACAGACAGAAAAACAGAAACTATAAATTTCTTAATTACAAAAAGTACATATAGTTGTGGCCTTGAGAGAGAGTCAGTTGTAGGACAAATGGTTTCAGTATGTGCTGGTTTTCTGTAAACAATTATCATTAATTCATAGTCTGTTGATGTCAAGAAGTGATTCAAGTACATTTTAATTAATTCTTAAATTAATGAACTTGCCAGTATCTATATCAGGGAAAAATAATGGTGAAAATGCTTCTGTTTAAAGTAACGTTTTCATTGAAAAAAAAAAGATAACTCCAAGCTGGAGAAAACCCGTCTGTAATTAAAAGAAACTGTTAGGATGTCACCCACAAATTAAAAAGAAAATGCACTTACAAGTAACTTTCCCTTTTGCTTTTATAAGGAAACATGGTGTTGAGCTTGAACCTGTTGCATTGCTACAAGTAATAGGAATACGGATGATCCTGCCAGACAGTGTTCCATTGCTGTCTGCTTTCCACTAGAAGATAAAAAACAGCTGAGACCTGATATTGTACACAGGGTTTATGAAAGTGTCAATCAAGTTAGGTATGCATTTGTTTTGTTACTAAGTTACTGTGACCCTTAATTGATAAGTACATGTTGATGCTTCACAAGACAAGCTAGGCTAACAGCTACCTGATCCTCTGAACTGGATCAAGAAGGTGGTAATCACAGTCACCATAAACACCTGGGTAGTGGTCTGGTGAGGGATTGAACTGCTGAAGACCAGTAATAGATGGCAGAAGAAGTGCCCACCTACCCCTCCCCTAAAAGCCAACACTCACTTCTTACTTAGGGCAAGACATTAAGATCTATAAGGGATCGAGGGGAATTAAACTACGTGTATAGCTTCTCAGTTTTAACTCTGCATACTGAACTGATAGGTTGGGGGTATGGGGGGTTAATGACTGCAAGTGCAGCTCATCAACATTAATTTTAGATACATGATTTAACTTTTTGTCATTAACAAGGTGATGTCTGAAAAAAAAAAACATAGTTTAATTGTAATTGCCCCCTAGAACAGGGTGGGGTAGGTACTTCTGAAGAGTGTCACTATAATCAGCTAAATCCCTTGAAAACATGGGTAACCCTAAAAACAGATGACTGCTTGCATTAACCACACAAAACAGGTTACACATCCTAATAACTTTAATACATGCATTACTGAAAATTGCGTGAAATAAAATTCAAGGTAAACTGCATTTGGTTAGGGTTGTCAGAAACGGCTTTTGAGGTAGATAGCTGGGTTGTCAGAGTAAGTGGCCAGTCTAGGGATATTTTCTTTTAATTAAAAAATGCCATTCGTAAAGAAATGCCAAGCAGAGTAGCCAGCCGACACTAACCAAGTAAGCGCAAAATTCGCCATGCAGCTGGCTACTTTTGACAACCCTGGTATTACGGTAAATCATTGACAATGTGTGATTCCAGAAAATATCCATACCCTTCCCACCGATGGTTCTTCCAATTAACCCCCCCCCCCCCCACCCCCTAGGAATTTCCTATCAGCTCTTACACTAAGATTAAATTTGCCATTCCCACTCGTCATGATAGTCAGATTGAAAAACCCATTGCTGGTGGTTGTCCATCTACTCTGAAAGCCACTGTAATCATGAACAGAGTATGCTTGATTAAAAGTGCAGCTTGTTGCTTGTGTAGCTGAAAGTGACACTGAACTTGCTTTTGTTAGATCCACTGGCTGGTTAGTTTGGAAAGACAAAATGGGGTGGGTATTTAGATACTCATCACAACCTGTCAACAGAAAAAAAAAAAATTCTCATTTTTTCACCGAGGAGCAAATATGCATACATTGTGTATTCACGTGCAGTTTTTAATAAGAACATAAAAAGATCCTTACCTGCCATAGAGCATATTGAACCCAGTTCTCCTTCGAGGTTGCTACATCATCGGGGAATCATAATCCCGGGTCATATCAACAATGCTGACTAACGCTGACTAACTAAATATGCCTAAATATTACTGTGCCCTTGAAGCAAATCCACAGCCCACCCACATCGTCACAAGTCATTTCTAAGATGGCCTCGTCTTTGCTTCATAACTTGCAAGTACTCAGCTTCTTGGGTTCTCTTCTTCCTTTCTAATGTACGTTAATTAGAGGAGGCTTTATTGTGTGGCTTAAGCCTTATTTATCAAGTATTACTTTAAGCAGGGCTTCTGATATTTCGCGGAAAAAAAAGCAAAATTTCACGGGATTTTCAGGGGCAAATTCGCGGAAAAATCGACTGATTTCGCGGGATTTTCGCGGGAGAAAAGTCAAAATTCGCTGAAAAATCGGCCGATTTCGCGGGTTTTTCGCGGGAGAAAAGTCAAAGTTCGCAGAAAAATCAGCCGATTACGCGGGATTTTAGCGGAGAAAGGTCAAATTTCGAAGGATATTCAGAGGCAAATTCTTAGAAAAATCGGCCGATTTCACCGAAAATTTCGGGGGGAAACTTCGCCAAGAAACAATCAGTAAAAAACTGCCGATTTCGCTGGATTTTTTTTTGGCAAATTTTGCTAAAATCGATCAATTTTGCATCGATATTTAACGCTTTTTTTTAACAGGGATAATCATTTGCTCTTTCAACAACAGTTCGCTCGAGAAATGAGCGAATGATCAATTTTGCGTCGATATGACCAGCGTTGTTTAACGTTTTTTTAACAGGGATAATCATTTGCTCTTTCAACAACAGTTCGCTCGAGGAATGAGCGAATGCTAAAGCTATTAACATTATGGTTAGTGCCCAGTTTTTCGCAACGTTCATCTAAAAACGCCTGGTAGTTTTGGGACGTTGTTTACTCGTTGCAGTGACAAAGTTTCAAGACAAATTTGGACGTTTGGGGTGAATAAAACAGGTCTAATAGCCAAGATAAGTATTAAATATGTTTTGCCGACATGTATTTGGCGGATTTGGCGGTATTTCGCGTTTTTTGGGGAATTTCGCGGGATTTCGCGGAAATCCCTGAATTTCGCGGGTCCGCGACCATGCGAAATATCAGAAGCCCTGTTTAAGCTAAAGAGAGCGTAGAGCATAGCGATTCACACACAAAATTTCAGAAACAAAGAATTTTCAAAGGGTCTGTTGTATCACATTATCAGGGATTTATGACAGCTGTTCATGAAGAGCAATATAAGGAAATGACAGAACCCAAAACAGTTCTTTCCTAAGGAGGTAATTAATTTTTCGAGCTTAACATAGGCCTGGATGCCTTTCAGTCTCTCTTTATCTGCGGGACACACGTGAATGTTTTGACAGAGAAGCAAGCATCGTGGCACAATTCATATCATCTATAATTCCCGCAGTTTGTCTAAGCTTACAAAGCAAATTAAACAAACAAAAAAGAATCTAGTCTCATAAATGAAAAAAAGGAAATAAGCTAGCCCAAGCTTAAAAAAACAGCACAGTTTATCATGAAGCCTCTACATTTGGCGCTGACGCACTCATGTCCAAAAATAATAACAGTTATCAAATTGCAAAAGTGAGACTCAAGTGGTACAAGATTGTACCAGTTGAAAAGCAATGTACTGTACCAAGTGACTCAAATGATAAATGGTGAATGGTTTAACTGCTGAAACTGTAGAAAGGGGACCGGGCTAACGTTTAGGGCCTGTTTTCATGGAGGAGGGGGTCCCAGGTGGGCGAGGTAACCCACTCAGGTGGGGTTACCCACCTGTCCATATCATCTCTTTTGTCAATTTGATCTTGTTTACATGATAGTTGGGGTTACCCTTCAAGGTGGGTAGCCCGGTCTGCTAGACGAGGTAACCCTCACAGCTGTGGTCAAATTTTGCCATGATGTTAACGTTTTTGAAGGTGGGGTAACCCAGACTAGTCAAGGTCGGATACGTGATACATCAAATTTGCGCAAAATTCAATTTGGCGGTGGCTTTACATAATTTATCATTTAAGGTAACAATAGAAAGCCACAACACTGAACGTTGCAGCAAGAGCAGCAAAAACACATTGTTTACGTGCTTAGCGACCATTCAATAATCTTGAGAAAGTGCACCTCAGGAAGGCGGGGTTGTAAGATTGCATGAAAAGGAGAGTTATTTTTTTACCCCACCTAAGCAGGTTACCTCACCTACCTGGGGTCCCCCACCTTTATGTTAACAGGCCCTAACTCTCAGGAACCGTGAAACTGGTAATAAACAGTATACCTAACCCGGGACTAGCTGTGATACTACGTCCATCTTCAATAACGTCTGCATAAGAGCTAAAGGAGCCATATGTATCACTGTAACACGAACATAGATTGCGCTTGTTTCATGCGTCTTGTTTTGCGACTTTTTTGTGTTCGTTTTTGTCACCATCTCCAAATGGGGATTGAACTCGGAACCTTGCGCATTAAAGGCTGTGCACTAACCAACTGTGCCACCCTTACTCCTCCTTTCCCCCCCCGAGGACGAGGTTGGCATGTTTCAATCATTAGGAAGCTTATGCAATGGTGTTTTTTAGCGACACACTTCGACCAGAAGTGAGATCTTTAGATCTTTTTCGTTTTAAAATTAATTCACACTACCAAATTTGTACTTCTACGATTTGTCCAAAAATTTGGGCAAAAATACCGCTCAAGAATGAATAAAGTCCACTTCCGGTTGACGTGCATCGCTCAAAAAGGTCTTTGCTTATAAAAAGTTCCCTATTATTATTACAGGGTTACCAGCCTTCGAAGCAAATTATAATCTAATCTAAGCTGCACAATTACAATTAGTCGGCGTGTTGTCAGTTGCGGTTCATGAGGTCGTTCACGTGGCATGTCAAAATTAATAACGATATTTCCTCGTATTTGGGAAATGATGACCAAGATGGGATTCTAGCGTGTAGGATGTGATATGTTTAGGTTTTATGTTATTGTATGACATCCTTGAAAGCTGCAGGCTTTGTGATTTGTTTAAATTGATATGTAATGACATTATCTCTGGAAAGTCTTTAATAGCAGTGACACTGATACATGGCCACACTTACCGTGTGGAGACTGGGCAGTAGTCGGCGTTATGTACATGTAAAACTATTTTGAATAGTGTAACAACAACTAAACATTACCAAATTAAAAACTTAAAAATTTGACACAAATGTTTTTTTTAGCCAAATCAAACAAAAAGAGTACTTACCGCAGGGTACCCAATCTGCTATTATAGGTGAAAGTTAACCCCCCTGCCGCCCCCTTTTTATCTGTAATTAGGACCGTTTATAACGGTCATCCCCTCCAGTATTAATCAGCAGGTGCTAAGGAAGCTCTGTGCCACATTTGACACTTTTATCACGTCTGTAATGATCCGGCCTATATTTTGCACTAAGAGACCTGACTATGCCGTGTTTTATTTGCGAAAACTGACTACAGCACAAAGATAATAGGGCCATTTATACGAGGAAAAATAAGACGCGTCTTACATAAGACGCGAACTGTACCATTTGTTTATACGAGCATGCCTTATCTAAGACGAGAACAGCTCGTATAAATGGTTCGCGTCTTATTTCTGTTCTTGACTCGTTTTCATGTAAATGTTGCCCGTAGCAACGGCAATCCAACCTGGCGCGCCAAAAATTAACGCATGCGTACTATGCGGTCGCGTCTTATTCGCGAAGGTCATTTATACGAAGTTTTTCTCGTCTTAGATAAGACGCGTCTCATCTAAGAACAGGTGTTAAGGGCTGTTCTAAAATAAGACGCGTCTTAGCTAAGCCGCGTCTTATTTTAGACGAAATGTGCCGTTTATACGGAAAGTTCGCTTCTTATTTAAGACGCGTCTTATTTTTCCTCGTATAAATGGCCCTAATGATGCAATCTGATGAATGCTAATATGATGTATGCTACATAAGCTCACCTCCAAAGTCTTCTACTAGGGTTACGTCGTCAGCGCATCTCTGTATTGAAGACAGAAAGGTAAAGGGTTGGTAGATGAAGCACTGGCATTTGCAAGAGCTACGATCTAATGTATACTCTAACTGAATTGCCCCCAGTGTGTTGCAAAAAGTGTCACGATTACTTCCAACTACTCCACAGGTACGGTTAGGTTTCATGTTAACCGTAAATGAATCGAAAGTCCCAGCTGGTCTTTCCACAATTAATTCCTTCACCGATTCCTCAATGATAGACAACGCTGGCCTTGTTTGGTGAACGAAAAGTAAGCTTAATAAACCCAGCCACAACAACCTTAAAAGCATCCCTTTCGAATTCATTTTGTATTAAACAGGTTTCTATTTTGCCAAAGCTCGCTTTGGCCACCATGACAGAACGAAAGGTTTCCAACCTATTTCCACACCGACGATAATAACGGAACTATTTCCTTGTCTCTCAGGGGGCGCGATCCATTCAACCAAAAGTCCAACCGGTCCGACCGGCAAAAGTGGTCCACCTCAAAAGGTGGACCCGTTTTTTCGAAACTTTTCCGGTTGGACCGAACCGATCCATTGAGTTTTGGACCGAAATTTCCGAAATTTAGGCTGAATGGATCGCGCCCAGGTTTTCACTTTTCGTTGTTGTCGATGTTCGATATCCCCCAAATTTCCTGAATGTGCGGGTTGATGGGTCAACCCCCGGCGGGGGGGGGGGGGGGACTCCGCATATGAAAGGGGTGGGGATGCTCGTCGTCTCGCTTAGGGGGGGTAAATTTTGATTTTGGTCTCACTTAGGGTGTTCCGGGCAAAACGCCATCATATTTAGCCGTGAAGGTCTCGTTTAGGGTTGCAAGCGAAAAAATATAAATACATATATATTGTCTGTGTTTTAACATGGTTTCTTTTTGGGGTCAAAAAAAAGCTTGGGCCACGCCCAGATCGGTCTCCTTTAGGGGTTTAATTCAAAATTTCCGACGAGTATCCCCACCCCTTTCATATGCGGAGTCTCCCCTGGGGGTTAACCGGCGACAGGTGCAATACCAGTTGGCCAGGTTGTCCAAAGCCCGCTAAAGACCCGGGGGGGGGGAGGTACTCTTCAAATGTGTTTTTTTAAGAGTTTTTTCTAAGCAATCTTCTTGCTTCGCCTTTTTAATAATGAAACCTCTTTTTACTGCCCCACCCCTCCCCCCCCCCCCCACCCCGGAGGGTGGCACGAGGTAAAGTGTGTATATTGAAAGGTTTCAGTCGGCTTGTAGTGGGTTTTGGTTTCCACAAAAAACACATTGGGAGTCCGCCCACGTCTGTCTTTAACTTCCTTTCAAATTGATAAGGTCACCCAAAAAAGTAACAAACTTTGCGCGTTAGATTCCTATGTGGGTCTCCGATCTGTGCAGTCACATGTTAGGCTACTTATATGTTTCTGTATTTTACAGTCAATCCAGGTCAAACTGGAATTTGGGGTTCTGCATTTTTCATGGAGGTTTACACCTGGAGAGCTTTTTGCAGACGCAAAATTTCCCCCAATGTCCTCTATTGGTTTTCAGTGTCACGCCATTCAAAATAGATCAAAATAGAAATCAAAACCATTCGACAGATAACGTTCAGAATCTGGGAAATGAAAGGAGGTTAATATACAAAGACCGTCGCCAAGATTTGGGTCGAAGGAATAATTCGTATACGAGATATCTGGGGAAATGTTGCACCCAAATTTATAAAGCTTTGTATATATAGAAACGCCATGCTGGAGCTCATCCGCATGAGCTCCAACATGGCGGACGGAAACCAACAGAAACATCTGATACCGAGTTTTGCTACAAAAGCGTGAATTTACTCCTAGAGGAACTCATAAACATTAAAGTAATACTTTTTCTAATGCTTGAACTGTTTAAATGGCAAAATTCCTCGAAAAAAGTCACTTTTTTAACCTAAATGACAGCTCTCTCGGTCGTCATGTAAATGCTGCGTCACGCAAAAGCTTAGAAATTCAAGCCTACTCTATTACAAAACCAAGAACCCTTTTGAAGCGAAAATTTGTTTGAAAATTAGTTTTCAGCTGCTCTAATACACCATGAAAGTAAAATCTCAGGAGGATCGATACTTTTGTAGTTTGAATTCTAGTGACGTCATGTGAAAACCAACAGCCCGAGGTGCCAGAGATTTCCGGTTTCGGTCAAGTCCTCTCTAACCTGCGATCAGGTATCCTTCTTCCCTCTCTCATTTTTCTGTCTCCCCGCAGCGTGTCGCCTTTTCTCGCGTGGGGTGATTTTCAGGCGCGCTCGCGTTTCGCTCGCGCTACTATCCCTGCGGACAAATGGGGGACTACTCGTAATCCAGCTAAAACCAAGCTAACACTTGTCTTCAAACTGCATTTAAATTTATTAATTCACAGTACAAAGACGGCTGTCTTTCAGTAGCATACAACATTGTACATCTCAGCTACAAAGTAAGTACAGTCGTAGACAAATCACTGTTTTAAAACGAAACGAGCTACAGCGAAATGCTGCATGCAAAAAGATGTAATGTAAAGCACAATTCTGAAAGCGTTTTTTCCGCTATGTGTGACTTGTTCGAGTGCCTGTACTCCTATATGGACAATGCTAACCTAACCTCCATTCCCATCTATTTCATCTCTCCTGTGACCGATAGTCTTTAGCCCTCGCCAATAAAAGTGCAGTAAACAGTAACTAGAGAACAACATGTAATAGAAAGATCTTTATGCTATCTCTAGTTATTCAAGCCTTAAAAAAAGTCGGTTATGTTCCTCCTCAAATTGTTGTTTGATATACAGCGACTGGGCTTTTGAAATCCACTTGCATAGCTCATCAGTCAGACGGGATTCACCTTGTGCAGATTCACCTGATCGGGATTCGGGATCGGCACCAGATCACCGCAGTGTCCGTAATAAAGAGGTTAGGTTTATATGAATTTACTCTCTGGAGCCGAGATTTAGTGTCTGTTGTCCGTATTAGAGAGAGTCCGTATTATAGAGGTTTTTTTAAAAGAAAATATATATGAGAATTTTGTCGGGACATTGGGAGGTGTCCGTATTAGAGAGGTGTCCGTACCGAGAGGTTCGACTGTATGATAATTAGTCTTTCTGACCACGTTGGCATGTGCAAAGCACAAAAGAGTTCTTACTTTAAGCGAGACCAGAAAGGCTCATTTATGTAGATATGAAAGAATAAACAAGTGGGCCCCTATTGTGAAAGCGCTGTGCGACAAACACAGACGAGATAAACATTGTTGTGAAAAGGTTAAACAGATTCCCTACCCCAAATTTAAGGACAGGGAAACTGTTAAAGCATTGCACAACAATGTTGACCATGCACGTTTACCTTCCAGTCTGCAGTCTGCATTTTTCACGCACGGTTATGAAAAGGGCTATGACGAACCACAAACAATCTCCCAAAGGAGTTTGTACAGCGAGTTCAAGGCGAGAGCAGGTTTCAGGTAAGCCGAAAAGTAGCTTTCACTTTAAAGTTTCTCTTCTTTGCACTCTCTAACAATCTATTCCCGTTTGTGCTTTGCAACTCCCTCAAAAAGGGGAGTAGAGATTTATATCGAGTGAATGGCGCGGTACAAGCACATTCGTTGACAAAGTTGTCGTTGTTTGCTCAATGTAAGCTTTACCTTTCGACCAGTGGTTTAGTCCAGGCCGAACGCTTAGCTTTGAAGGGAGAGCAAGGCTTTATTGTAATTCATCATAGTGTTTTTAGCCCAGAAATAATATGCATCGCAACTTACTAAAATGTTTCTACCGTAGTGGGGGTTTCATATTCATCTTTTTTGGCGACTGCAAAAAATCAATGTAATTAATTCATAACATGCTATGATAACGCATTTTGCTGCATTTTTTACACAATTTATACTTTATTTTCAAGTACTCTATATTAATTAACTAGCTATTTTGAATTTATGCATGTTTTATTATGCCCATTCTATATATATTTTATTCACCGTTTTATTTGATATGGAAAAATATAAGATAGTTCATTATTTGTATATTAAAGCTACAATCCTGGACAAAACTACTTGAGAAAACGTTTTCATTAATGCACACTACCTAACGCAACAAAACTATTTCCAAATCAACGGCTTTGCGTAAAGAAAACACCCTCCCCCAGTTCAAAGTTGCTTGCTACAAATACTCAGGGATCCGGCTTTCTACCCCAAGAATGCAATTTTCTCAACAGTTTTGTCCAAGATTGTAGACTATTTTCTAAAAAAAATACAAAATGTAAAATAATCATAAAAAGAATTGCATAAGACTTCGAAAAAACACATAACATGCAAGTTATTTAATGGAGTTGAAAAAAAAGAAAAACTTAGTCCAAGTCTACAACTTATTTTCAAGAAAATAATACAAGATATACAATAGCAAAATAAATCTAATGTTGGGGCACCCCTCCCCGCTGAGGAGAGAGTTGCTCTCTGTGGGAATACCTCTTCCGATTTACATGTCATCTATAGCATCTGTAGTCTCCTTTACAGCTGTCATTAGGGTCGTCACGCAATTTATAGGAGCGGTGCGTGACGAACCTCATAAAGGCTGCGGAGGAAACTATAAGCATCTGTAGCCGTCAGATTATTAAATTCACAACCATTTTTCTAAAGCATCCAAAAAAGTTCGTTGTATGAAAAATATGGGAGGAAGCAGGAAGACTTCTCCTCTTTATAAAAACATATACAGTCAATACATTAGCTACAACTATAAAAATATTTCTTTAATACCTTATCTAGATTTTTCTCTTTTAAAATACATTTTGTTTTTGTTACTGCCTACCTCACACAAAAGCCTGCAAACCTACAAAGGCACTTTGTCTGATTGACCAACAAGCTAAAACCAAACTCATTCCTTGCACTCCGATGTTTTATTACATGTGAAAGCTGTGATCATTTCACGTTTGAATTTGGTCACAAAATTATCCAACTTCAGAAAGTTCGTATGAAAGTAAAATGAGTTCAACTGTAATCATACATAATCTACATTGGCCACGAATTAAAAATCATGCAGCAACGTTGAACGACACTTCACACAACTATATACATGTATACCTTTCTCTCTAAGAGATTTGCCATCAGGCAAAAATAGCAGGTTCATTTGCCCCCAAAATATTATCGAACAATACAAAACGATACTTTTGGATAAATGAACCGACCTTTTGAAGGTTTCACAATAGGAACCATCATTTCTTCATGGTACACTCACTTGTTAAATTCAAATTCACGATTTTGTCGACGAAAGTATTGAGTTATTTTCCAGAACATAAAATTCAGAAACTAAAATTCTAAATGACTTTATACATACTAACTAGTAGCCTGTTCCAGGCGTTAAGATAGTAGAGCGGGGAGAAAAATTCACAAAGAAAAAAAAACGAGGGGAGACTAGACGGGAAAAGGTTCTTTCACTCTCGCCCCCCACCCCCCCCCCCCCCCTTTTTCCTGGTGTACGATTTAACTCGCTCCCCACTGACCGCCACGCTCTGCTATCTGAACGCCTGGAACAGGCTAACTAACCAGTTACAGATAATTTATGAAAATTATGTATCGCAACAGACGCATGTTTTAGAATCGTGAAGATCCAGAACTGTAGTAAATTCGTGTCATTGCTGACAATAATATGTAATAATTAATCTATTTGTTAATTAGTGCCATAACTATGAGATAATACGATGTAGACTACTACACAGCACCTCTTGTTTCTTCCTCCATGGAGTTAAACACGCATGCGAGGAAAGTGGCCATGCGTGCGACTGGGCACGCGAGGCGTGAAAGGGTGGTCCCCCTCGCTCCTTACTACTCAGGGTTGTCCCTAAGATTTCAAGTTGCTGGGTAAATACAACAAGTAGGCGGGGAATCAAACGGCTAGGGATTTCTTTTGGTTCTATTTTTGTTCTATTTTCCAATAAAAGTAGCCGGGGGCCACTCTCTTAGTAGCCGGGGAAAATCCTCAGCCCCCGGCTCTTAATGACAACCCTGCTACTGCACAAAAAACTTTGGAATAAAATAAGGCACTGCCCTATGAATGCAGAGTTTGAATGACTCCATGCGTGAGGGACAATTATAGACTACGAGTTCGAGGTTAGCAAGAGAGTGAGTCAGTAGTAAGTAAGAAAACAACCCTATGTTCACATTACTTGAATTCACGAAAGGGTCGTTTGTTTGTCACAAATGGGCAACTAAATTTGTACTTTTTTCAATTTAAAATGCTTATTTCGTGGTGGCTTAAGTATTTTCTAAGATAGCATCTTAGGATACATGTAGACGGGGCCTAAAAACAGTGTTGTGGAGGTTCTAGCTTCAGCCAAGGGGCTCATACACGTCTTGTCCAGATCGCCTCAGGGGCTCGTACAGTGACTCTCCACGTGCCCCTGGTCTGCGTACACCAGCATATGACGCATCAAAATCAAGAGTTTGTTCATATGCTGGATTAGCGACTCCACCTATTGAAGATGATTTATTTGGTGCATTCTGTTTTGATCCATCTCCAACTTGTTCCTCAAGTACACTATACAGGGGCTCATTACCGGGCCCTGAACGGCCCTGAGAAACTAACGAGTTCTTGTCAGAATCTGGGGCCTCAAGCACATTGTAAATAGCATCATTTTCAGTACCTTGCTTAGTAGTGGGGCCGTTTGTGGTATCAGGGCCCTCTAGCACATTGTAAACAGCTTCCTCTGTGGTGTTTGGTCCACTTTTAGGTACACTCTGGTTAGAATCTGGGCCCTCAAGAACATTATACAAAGGGTCAACATGTGGGGTTGCATATTCGTGTCCTTCAAGCACATTGTACAATGGCTCTGTTGTGGTCCTTGGGCCTGTACCAGGTCCATCAAGGACATTATAGACAGGTTCCTGGGCTATACTTGGCCCTCTCTTTGGCTGCCCTGTAGCAGAGTTGGATTTAGGTACCCCTATGGTGCCATTTGCTTCAGAAGATGGTATCCCTCCAGCACTTGGTTTCAGCTTAGGATTTGGCATTGTGGAGTGTCTGGAGTTTGGAAGCCCTGTGGTTTGAGTTCCTTCTGGCAGACCTTTAGACAGTCCAAGGTACACAGGTGGCCCAGGATTCTCTTTATCAAGGGTTTGGTACACAGTGCAGTTATCATAGTTTCCTTCAGTACTGCTGTATATTGTTGCCTCATTACTTTGCCCTGGCAGGGAAATACAGGAAAAACAGTTATTATGGGGTTTGTAAAAAAATTCCCTCCAAAGTCGGGGCTCTGTTCTAGGCAACCCTTCAATTTTGATCATGTTTTTGTATTTTAATTTTTGCAATGTCAAGTCAAATACAGTTTAATACACCCCCTTATCTGTGTTAACACCATTAATTATTGTAGATGCAATATAGCAGGTGATTATTTATTCCATATACTCCTGGAATATAAACATTTTGTAACATAATTTTAAAATTAATTTTTTTTCTTAGCGGTCCAAATTGATAGGAAATCAGTTGCATGATACACATGATGCACATTATAACATAAACATCTGTGTGCAAAGAAAGTCGTGTCCGATAGCCCACGGCTAGTGGATTTTGCTATTGGGCCAGTGAATTCTGTTTTTAACTTAACCAACAGGCAAGTGATGTTTTTTGAGGAATTCGAATAACAGAAGAACTGTGAAACCAATAAATTGTGCTCGTCAAAAAGCTTTTGGGGCTAGTTGAAATGACGTCTAAATGCTAGCTTCCGCTTCAGTGCCCAAATGGCAAGCTGTAAAAATGATTTTCTTTGCACCCTGAACATACAGCTATTTCGAGAAAGGTTGTCGGAAAAAGTGCATGCGACAATGCGGAAAGGTATTGTGGATAGTACTGAATGACCAGTTCTTCAATGAAATTTGAAAGAATGACACAAGAGACCATAGACGTAAGTTTGTGAGTACTAAAGGAAAGCAACAAAAGTATTTTCAACAGCTACAATGTCAGGAACAGTGTATTGATCGTATCCCATATTACCCTTCGGGATTGTCGCGTGCACAGTTTTTCCGACAATCTTCTTCAAAATAGATGTAAACTCACTATTGTCGTTGAGGAGGCCTTGATATGTTGGTTGGTTTTCCTGTGCAATAGGTGATGTACCTCCTTTTGGCATTTCCAACTGGATCTCATTGCCTGAGTTACCATAATCAGGGTTCTCAACTTAAAAGTTAAAACAAAAAAAATTCCAGACCCATTTGCAGTATGAAATAAATTATACTGTGATAAGGACATGATTAACAACTATGTAATATTTTAAGAACATGCCTCAACAAAACGTAAAGCATATAATTAAACAGTTTACAAATGTATTAAAAATAAATAAATTAATTAATTAATTTCTTACCTGTTTTAACTTGCTTGTCTGAGTTTTTCCTACGAAATAACAAAACGGCCACAAAACATATTATTATTATTATTATTAGCTTTTTTTTGGCAAAAGGTCTCAAGAAATTTCTTCAGTCGAGAATTACAAAATAATGCAAAGAAGAGACTAGAAGTTAATCAAAAGTAATAATCAGATGCTGCTTCATATTATTTTTTAGAACTGAGCTTAAAATGGAATTTTTTTATGATGAAGTCTGATCTCCTCACTCATGCGAGACAGAAATTTATAATACTTTTAATACTGATCATGATAATTATATAACAATGCTCTTGAAAATAAAAGAACAGACAGTTAAGATTGGCAACATTACCTAGACAGCATGTTATTTTAGAGATCGAATCAGTGACAACTAATAATGAGAATCCTGAATGGCACAAGGAAGAAGATAAAATCTTGGCAGTAAGTCATCAAGACCACTTATCATTCTAATATAAAATCATTTAACTCATAGATTTATCTAATTACCCTGGCTTTCTCCGTTTCCAAACCACAATGCTCATGACAACCAAAATTCCAAGAACTAAGGCACCACCGACAGCAGCACCAATAACAATCCCATTATCATTTCCACCTGTCCTTTTTTTCGTGTCACCTGGGGATGGGCCACTACTGGTGGCAGCACTAGAAGACACTGCAGTTATATGGCCTGAAGGGAACATAAAAATGCCATCTAAGTATGTACCACATTATGCAATGATTAACCATATATGCTGCTCAATGGTGAACAAAATCCTCTCTTGACAAGTTAATACATTTTTTGTTCAATGGAAATATCATGTTTCCTCAGATGAGAGAATTAACACAGACCTACCTTTGAAGGTGTCACTTCTGCACCACTGGATTGCCGTGAGATTCCTGTTGGTGATGTTGCTTGGGTAGATAATTTTGCAGTTTGAATCTGTGCGGATGGGAGATATGAAGAAACTGAATGTGACACTCCTAATGTTCTTGTACTTGCAATCCCAATTAAAGATGGTGATGTATGGTGACAGCACAGATGATGTGAACAATATTGGTGATGATAGTGGTAGATGTGATGACAGTGATGACTGACCAGTAGTTGTTGATGATGACAATGATGATGATGATGATGAGGACAATGACGACAATGATGATGATGATGATGATGGTGATAATGAGGGTGGGGGAGGTGATATCACTGATGATGACAAAGAAACGACATAGATACCGTGACTGATGAAGATGATAATGAAACCGTAGGAGTAGTTGGGGCATAATCTGTAACGAAAGACAAAGTAAAAAGAAAGAATTGACAAATTTGTTGTCACGAGTTTTCAGACAAGATACTTTTATACTGTTATTATTGGGCTGCCTGTGGTAAAACCAAATCCAATTCTGTGTTTTGAATTGAGTAGTCTCTGATGCAAAAAGACAAAATTATGCTGAATGGATCACCCAGAGGGTAATGTGTGTCCCTTCTCAACTATGGGTCCAAATCATTTGACTTTGAGGGATCTGAGGGGAAGGTCATTTCAGATTAACGTAATAAATCTGACAAACAGGCAGTAGAGAAAAATAGAAAAAGCATTATTGCGAAGAGTTACTAATCACAAAAAGCAGACTTTCCAACCCCTAAACCATGCAAATCTGGAATATTTGAAAAAGAAGCCCCCCAAAACCTGGAGATTTCCAAAAAAGGTGTCAAATAGAACCAAAAACACAGATTATTTTGGTAATGGTTTATTCTGTATACCCTATTAGTGGTCTCTGTCTTGTTGCTCTTTTGGCCTTAGTGAGAAGATTTTGTTTTACTATATCCAAGTTGATAAGACGGCGAGTAGCCAAGTGAGTATGCTATATAGGCTTTCCCACAGACCTTATAGCGAACCTACGTTTTATGGGAATGACTCAGGTTTCCCCTGAAAATTAGATCGATACAATATTTTGTTCATTATTAAATGAAGACAGTTTTTTTGAAATTAAGTGCTTCCTACCATGTGGGGGCGTGTGTGCCGAGTGGTTAATAACACCTTGAGCTCCGGTTCTGGAGGACCGGGGTTCAAGCCTCTCCTGTCGCATTATTTCCTTAGACAAGGAACTTTGTCTCTCTTCACCCAGGTGTATAAATGGGTACTGGCGACATACCGCTGTGGGGTAACCTTGAGATGGCCTAGCATCTTACCCACGGGGTAGTAGCAATACTCCTAGGTGCTTCATGATCATGCGAATAAAACCGGGATAAGTTCTGGCGGTTTGGGCCTTTGGCTCATGTGCACCTTCACCTTTACCTTTAACCTTAACCGGAATTGTCTGGCCACTTTTGATAAGATTTTAAGATTTTCTGATTCACCCTGAGATTTGGAGGGTAAACTGTGAGACCGTCATTTTTTGTTGACTGCCCAAACCATGAGTTTCTAGTCTCAATGGTCAAACTGTGAGAGTTGGAAGCTAGGTCTGCAAAAATTCCATATCAGTTAAGTTGCAGCCTTTGAGAGATTGTAAGACGTCATTTTTTGTTGACTGCCCAAACCATGAGTTTCTAGTCTCAATGGTCAAACTGCAAGAGTTGGAAGCTAGGTCTGCAAAAATTCCATATCAGTTAAGTTGCAGCCTTTGAGAGATTGTAAGACCCAGGTAGTCTTTTGGTATCTGTTGGTTTTCTGCTTAAATAATAATTGTCATTAATTTGTAGTCTGTTGTTGTCATAGTTGATTCAAGTACATTTTAAATTAATGAACTTGCCACATTATCAGTGGAAAATAATGGTGAAAAATACCTTCTGTCAAGTAACATTTTTTAAAAATTATCACTTGTTTTATGAGGTTTAGAAAACTGCTCGAAACTGGAGAAAACCACTCTATAATCAAGAGAAACTGTTAGGAAGTCACTAACAAAGATAATGTACTTACAAGTGACAGTTCCTTTCGCTTTTATAAGGAAACATGGTGTTGAGCTTGAACCTTGCGCATTGCTACAAGTAATAGGAATACGGATGATCCTGCCAGACAGTGTTCCATTGCTGTCTGCTTTCCACTAGAAGATAAAAGACAGTATTTGAGACCACAATTATAGTAATTTGAAAGTGTCAAGGCTAGGTAATACACCTGTTTTAATAGTTACTGTGGTCATAAATACAGTCAAAGCTCTCCTTGCAACCACTCTCGTAAGCAGCAAGCTCTAGTTATGACCACCTTTCTGAAAACCCGTTTGAACTGTGACTTAAACTTCGTAATGAAAAACTCTCGTAAGTGACCAATACCGTAAGCCACTGCGCCCACTTTTGGATTTACCCAACTGGACTTTTCCTTTGATTTTATATAAGCTCTCGTAAGTGACTACTTGGATTCTCAATCATATATTAGATCAACAATTAAATGAAATTGCAGACTGCGCTAATGGTAAAAAAAATTAGCCATGTCTATATCAGATATACTTAAACATTAATTTCTTTTGTTTTTTCTCTATAAATTATTAATGAGTTTCTGAAGCTCTAGTAAGCGAGCACCCTGTATTGTTTTACCACCCAGTCACTTAAGAGAGCTTATTCACGTAAGTGACCAGCTCTGGTTACGAAAACTTTTTCTAATTTCCAAGGTGCAGGTCACTAAGAGAGTTTCGACTGTAGCCCTTGATTGATAAGACAAAATCAGCTGAATAAGACATTAGGCCAACAGCTAATTAGGGTCACAACACATGATCACCTGATCCTCTGAACTGAATCAAGAAGGGCATAATCACAGCCACCATAAAAGCCTGGTTGGTGGTCTGGTGAGCAGGGCTTGAAATTAAGAAAATCCTCAGGTTGCCTTTTGGCAACCAACTGGAGAAATGTAGTCATCAGTTTGTATAATGTAAGTGACGCAGCTCACAGTATGGTGCGATCCATCAGATTTGATTGTTTGAAAATATGGCTGACAGAAGTCGGTATAAATCTTGAGGTAAACTGGCTTTGTTTAAATGAGATTTGGCACATTTTTTATGACAAAAGCAAAGCGAGATTAAGATGAAATATTTGTTTTAACTTTACTCTTTTAATTTAAATGTAAATCATAGAGAAATCTGGTCGCCAAAGTGGCGACTAAACCAGAACAAGGAGGAAATGTACGTTAATCGCATTGGTGACCATATCTGACACAATTTTGAGCCAAGCTGGTGAGGGATTGAACCTCTGAAGACCAGTATCAGATTGGTAGAGAAAGTACCCACCTACCCCTCCCCTATTAAAGGCCAACCCTCAGTTCTTACTTAGGGCAAAATGTTAAGATCTTTAAGGAAGGGGACACTAGGTGGGCAGTTTCTCAGAACTGTATACTGAACTTACAGGTTGGGCTTGGGGAGTATTCCAAACAGGGTTTAAGTGACCGTGCAGCTTAACATTAGATACAATGATTTAACTTTCTGTCAAACAATAATACTTGACATCACCTTAATTATTAAGGTGATGTCAAGTTCTTAATTGCCTCTTAGAACAGGGCATGATATATAAGTACCTCCAACAAAATGAAGGAAATGAGGGTCACTTTACTGTCAGTGTGTATGCCATATTCTTTGAAAACAGGGGTTACCCCAAAACTGACTGCTTGCATAACCACAACAAACAGGTAACACATCCTTAAATAATTTACCGTACTAAAAGCTGTGTGAAATAAAATTAAAGCTACACCGCACAAATTTTGGTATTACTAGTAATTTTAGTGGGTAAATCAATGACAACTATAATATATATAACATCAACTCTTACATTAAGTTCAAATTTGCCCCTCTCACTTGTCTTAGTCAAACTGAAAAACCTGTTGCTCATGTTTCTCCACCTACTCTGAAAGCCACTATAATCATGAACAGAGTATGTTTGATTAAAAGTGCAGCTTGTTGCTTGTCCAGCTGAAAGTGTCAATGAATTTGCTGTAATCAGATCCAGTGGCGGGTTAGTTTGGAAAGACAAAATGGGAGGGGTATTTAGATACCCATCACAACCTGAGTAGAAAAATAAAACACTAAAGTAAGTCTCATTGAGTATTCCGTAATATTTGTGCCTATAGTACAGTTGTAAGAAAGAGAACTACAACTGTAGGTCAAACATCCAATCCAAACTGGCTAAAGAGTACAATGAAACATGTATTAAGCGAACACCCTCTATTAAGTAGGCAGTAGCCAAAGCCCCAAATTTATTTCCCTTATTAACTTTAAATGAAACCTTAATTAAAGGGACACGTACAGTCAGCTATGGGAACGCGCTGACCTGGACACTAGTTTTGTCAGTTTGAAAAGCCTTTACCTCAACCCGAAATCAAATGTACGTGTCAGATACATCTAGAAATCCACTTCAATCTTGCCTAGTGTTTCATTCGATCCTTGATCTTTCACTCATTCTTTGACATCATTTTATCATATTTGGCTAAAAACAGTATCCAAAGAAACACGAAAAGAAGAGGTGAGAAACACGTAGGCACGTAGGCACATAGGTTTACGAAAATAACAAGAGAATGAATCAATAACATTGCAGAGCAAAGAATCGTTATATATAATTGGAAAATCGACTGAGAAAGGTTACATATATTTAGAAAATGTCACTTTCTCGACCTTGAACCTTCAACAATGATTCAGACTTCGTGTCATTTCTCACCTCTATTTATAAAGTACGGATTCTTCGAATTCGAAAGCATTTGTCGATGTCTGGCTTTCCCTGGACAAATCCATCGGTAAATTCTCAATGGTATATAAAAAAATGAGTGCTCCGATATGGCTTAGGGTCTATAATTACAACTTTGGCTTGTAATCAGTTCAACTCCACGAGGTTCATTCAGAGCATTCCGGATGGACTTCTCACTTTCTGTTTCAAGCGGGTGTCTTGTGATATGCAAATCAACTAAGAAATGGTATCTATACTAATGCGCATGTGCAACAGCTGACTGTGTCACCTTAAGTGGACACCTCTATTAAGCGGACACCGACACCCAAAAAATACCTGAAATGGTCATTTCTATTGTTGACAACCTGTATCAAATGGACACTTGTAATTAAATAGCACCACTCAACATGCCAGACACCAGAAATGCGAAAGATTGCCACCCACAAATTTTTCAATTTTTACATAAAAAAACGTGACTTGACAAATTTATTTGATTAGTTTCACAGTACAGTATTGTTTTCTATTTCGTTTTGTTTGTATAGAGCTTGTTTCACTCATCTGAGTTCTTCAGATTTGAGTTGCAATCTATGTTTATGGCACTATGATCAATTAGTCCTCTTTAATAAAGAAATTCATGCAAATGTATATCGTCATAGTCTCTGGGAGTATTCTAAACGTTTCCATTGTTCATCTGAATGGCATTTGGCACCTCATATGAAGTTATCTATCAAAACCTGTATTAGGCGGACACTACAGCATTCCCCGAGGGTGTCTGCTTAATACAGGTTTCACTGTAGATGTATATCAGATATACTTAAACACTGTAGGATAAAAGCATCCCGTGGGGCAGGGGGGAATACTTGGGGTATACTGGTCTCTCAGAACCTCTACCCCATTAAAGTATATTCTGTGGCCAATTATAGACCCCATCTAAGTCACTTTTGGGCAAATGTAATCTTCGTGATCCCAACTTAGTCACTTTCTATTTATGTATCTACCTTATCAATCCTTTAAATCGGTCATCCTACACATTCAGTTTTAAATTGAAAGAAGAACACTTTACTTTTCACCTACAGTACAAACATCCTGGTACATTTGCAAACCGTAAATATGAACAGGGCTGTCAATCCGCCACGTCATTAAATATTGAGAATTGATAGGGAAGGGACAATAGATGGCGTCATATCGCATGACAAATGATGTCATTTGTGCCAACAATGCTCGTTGATTCCGATAGACAAATATAGCACATAAAATAAACAGTTCATATTAATGCTTAAATTACAGTGGCATACCAGAATTTATGAGGAAACGTTCCATGTTAACAGTAGCTCAAACAACACAAAATATTTGAAATTTTATGGTCGGAAAGTCTACAAGAAATAGCAACTTTGGCGATTATCCGGGAGATATCAGACTCTAATCTGGAGTCCAGGAGATACGGTCTAAAATCTGGAGTCTCCCGGATTACCCAGGAAAGTTGACACCACTGTACAGAGAACTTCCTTACCCCAAAATCCAATTAATGACCCCATTAGTGACCCCATTCTAGCAACTCTATTGAAAATGCAACCCCATTATAGTCGGTCCAGTCGTGAA
>OZ038004.1:18440844-18653344 GCA_964035705.1 Porites rus | reverse complement strand
AATGTATGGACAAGTGGCACACACACTCTAGCCTCAAACAAAGAAAGATTTGCAATCACGTTTCGGAAGGGAAAAATCACCCAAAGGTTTAAACTTCATCAAATAGTGAAGAAAAATCCCAAAAAGTACTCATCGTAGAATGTTTTGAAGGAGACGATGAAAAAGCGCAGTACGCTAGCTTCAAATACATCTTCATTTAATGGCTGCCTTTGCTTAATGCTTTTTTTTTAAGTACTTCTTCTCAAGCCATCACAGAGTTAAAAATTGTCCGTTTTCACGACATAAATCCGGGGGGGCGGGAGTTGGAGGGTACTCTTTAACATTAACCTTATGATAATGCTCTGGAATAGTGTAAAGATTAGAAGAGCCGGAGGGTGCAACCCCACAGTATGACTTCCCGGAAATACCTCCCCCTCCCCTCCCCCCCCGAGAAAAAAATGCAACTCATTTTATGACCTGGTCTACGCCTCAGGCAGCCCATATAAAAATTGGTCGCATTCACGAGATCTCTCGGCACAACGGATAGAGTGCTCGTTTGTAGAAGGCCTAAATGTAATAAACGGTCCTAAATGTAATAAAGTCCTAAACGTAATAACATTTTGTCCTAAATGTAATAAAGTCCTAAATGTAATAACAATTTGCCCTAAATGTAATAAACTCAAGCTGCCAACTACAGTAATTACTCGAATAAGCCCAGCCCTCAAATAAGCGCCGCATGTGGTGCCGCGGCGCTTATTCGAGTAAATACGTTACTAAGCGGCATTGCTATGGTATTAAGCTCCGCTCTCAAATAAGCGCCGCATTTTTGGAGAAAAATTAATAAGGGCCGCGGCGCTAATTCGCGTAAATTCGGTACATTTCCTTATGCATTGTGAAACTTAACGTTTACAAATAAATTGCTTGTAAACGGCAAAGTAACAGTATTTTTCCAAAAAAAAGCAATATTTAAGCAATAGAAAATTTTTTTCCTGTGTTTGAATAGCCTGATATAAACACTCGAAGGGTTGGAAGAATTCGAGACTGTTATGCAAACCCTCGACGTCGTCTCAGGTTTGCATTACTGTCAAGATCGAATAAAGAATAATTAAAGTCCTAAATGTAATAACATTTTGCCCTAAATGTAATAAACTCTTAAGAGTGAAACCCGTCGGCCTTGAATGTTGTTACGTCATGCTAACGTCATCAATGACGTAAGTAACACTTAATTAACCAGCTAACTGGTTATGGTGATGGCCATGTGAGAGTAAGTGAGTGACAGGCCTGCACGGACTCCTCGTGTGGTTTTGGCGGTCGCCTCGCATGATAGCCTTACAGTTAGATTTTTGATCTAACAAGCGTATCCTTTAGGGACTTACCTCTTTTGTACGATATTATCGGAGGTTTCAAATAAATGGTTTTCAGCAAAGGCTGATTTTGTATTAGACTCCATTGTTCCATCAGTGTCTGTTTGAGGTTGTTAACTGCTGGGTGGTACGTAGTAACAAAAGGCAATATCCTCCCATTAGCCTTTTTCTTTTGTGTTAAAGCCGATGGTCTAGCGGCAAAGTTAACCCCTGAAAGAGACCTTTCTAATTGGTAATGTACCGTCTTTACGCGCGCGAATAAGCGCAGCGGCGCTTATTAACTTTTTATCCCAATTGCTGCGCTTGTTTTAGAGAGATGCTTATTCGCATAAATACAGTAATTGGTATCTTAAGAGTTTATTACATTTAGGGCAAAATGTTATTACATTTAGCACTTTATTCTATATTCGATCTTGACAGTTATGCAAACCTGAGACGACGTCGAGGGCTTGCATAACTGTCTCGAATTCTCCCAACCCCTCGAGTGTTTATATCAGGCTATTCAAACACAGGAAAAAAGTTTTCTATCACTTAAATATCGCTTTTTTTAGAAAAATACTGTTACTTTGCCGTTTACAAGCAATTTATTTGTAAATGTTAAGTTTCACAGTGCATAAGGAAATGTACCGAATTTACGCGAATTAGCGCCGCGGCGCTTATTAACTTTTTCTCCAAAAATGCGGCGCTTGATTGAGAGCGGAGCTTAATACCATAGCAATACCGCTTAGTACCGTATTTACTCGAATAAGCACCGCAGCACTAATTAACTCTCCCACCTCCTCCAAATGCGGCGCTTATATGAGGGCAGGGCTTATTCGAGTAATTACTGTAAATGGCAGCTTGAGAGTTTATTACATTTAGGGCAAATTGTTATTACATTTAGGACAAAATGTTATTACATTTAGGACCGTTTATTACATTTAGGCCTTCTACACTCGTTTACGAGAGGTAATCGCGATGGCCCCTGGGGTGGAGAATGACAAATTCTCGCCATTTTAGCAACACTTTTATCGCGTGGTTTCAATAGCTTGTTTCTGATTGGCCAAATCGACCTCTTTCCTAATGGCGTCTCTTAATATATTCTTTTATATGTACAGTTGAACCTCTCTAATACGGACACCGAAGGCACAGAGCGAAGTGTCCGTATAAGAGGTCTTAGAGAGGTGTCCGTATAAAAGAGGGGTCACTACGATGACGTCACTTTTAAGACTCCACTTACAGTTTGAAATGTTCAGTAACTAAAACCTAGACTACGAGTAGTCCTCCATTTGTCCTCAGGGATAGTAGAGCGAGCGAAACGCGAGCGCGCGTGAAAATCACCCCACGCGGGAAAAAGCGACACGCGGCGGGTGATCTCGCGTGGGGTGATTTTCACGCGCGCTCGCGTTTCGCTCGCTCTACTATCCCTGAGGACAAATGGGGGACTACTCGTAGTCTAGCTAAAACCAGGTTCACACTCGTCTTTAAACTACATTTAAATTTATTAATTCACAGTACAAAGACGGCTGTCTTTCAGTAGCTTATATTACGACATTGTACATCTCAGCTACAAAGTAAGTACAGTCGTAGACAAATCACTGTTTTAAAACGAAACGAGCTACAGCGCAATGCTGCATGCAAAAAGATGTAACGTAAAGCACAATTCTGAAAGCGTTTTTCGCTAGGTATGACTTGTTCGAGTGCCTGTGCTCCTATATGGATAATGCTA
Organism: Porites rus; assembly: GCA_964035705.1. Classification (NCBI taxonomy): domain Eukaryota; kingdom Metazoa; phylum Cnidaria; class Anthozoa; order Scleractinia; family Poritidae; genus Porites; species Porites rus. The sequence continues at coordinate 18,650,293 of OZ038004.1, read as the reverse complement.
ACCTAACCTCCATTCCCACCTATTTCATCACTCCTGTGGCCGATAGTTCTTTAGCCCTCGCCAATAAAAGTGCAGTAAACAGTAACTAGAGTACAACGTCTACAACATGTAATAGACAGATCTTTATGCTATCTCTAGTTATTCAAGCCTTACAAAAGTCGGTTATGTTCCTCCTCAAATTGTTGTTTGATATACAGCGACTGGGCTTTTGAAATCACCTTGCATAGCTCATCAGTCAGACGGGACTCACCTTGTGCAGATTCACCTGATCGGGATTCGGAATCGGCACCAGATCACCGCAGTGTCCGTGATAAAGAGGTTAGGTTTATATGAATTTACTCTCTGGAGCCGAGATTTAGTGTCTGTTGTCCGTGTTAGAGAGAGTCCGTATTATAGAGGTTTTTTTAAAAGAAAATATATGAGAATTTTGTCGGGACATTGGGAGGTGTCCGTACCGAGAGGTTCGACTGTATGATAATTAGTCTTTCTGACCACGTTAGCATGTGCAAAATACAAAAGAATTGTTACTTTAAGCGAGACCAGAAAGGCTCATTTATGTACATATGAAAGAATAAATAAGTGGGCCGCTGTTAAAGCGGTGTGCGACAAACGCAGACGGGATAAACATTGTTGTGAAAAGGTTAAACAGATTCTCTACCCCAAATTTAGGGACAGGGAAACTGTTAAAGCATTGCACAACAATGTTGACCATGCACGTTTACCTTCCAGTCTGCAGTCTGCGTTTGTCACGCACGGTTATGAAAAGGGCTATGACGAACCACAAACAATCTCTCAAAGGAGTTTGTACAGCGAGTTCAAGGCGAGAGCAGGTTTCAGGTAAGCCGAAAAGTAGCTTTCACTTTAAAGTTTCTCTTCTTTGCACTCTCTGAAAATTAATCTATTCCCGTTTGTGCTTTGCAACTCCCTCAAAAAGGGGAGTAGAGATTTATGTCGAGTGAATGGCGCGGTACAAGCACATTCATTGACAAAGTTGTCGTTGTTTGCTCAATGTAAGCTTTACCTTGCGACCAGTGGTTTAGTCCAGGCCGAACGCTTAGCTTTGAAGGGGGAGCAAGGCTTTATTGTAATTGATCATAGTGTTTTTAGCCCAGAAATAATGTGCATCGCAACTTACTAAAATATTTCTACCGTAGTGGGGGTTTCATATTCATCTTTTGCGGCGACTACAGAAAAATCAATGTAAATTAATTCATAACATGCTATGATAACACATTTTGCTGCATTTTTTACACAATTTATACTTTATTTTCAAACTAGCTATTTTGAATTTATGCATGTTTTATTATGCCCATTCTATATATATTTTATTCACCGTTAAATTCGATATGGAAAAATATAAGATAGTTCATTATTTGTATATAAAAAGCTACAATCCTGGACAAAACTACTTGAGAAAATGTTTTCATTAATGCGCACTACCTAACGCAACAAAGCTATTTCCAAATCAACGGCTTTGCGTAATGACCCCCCCCCCCCCAGCTCAAAGTTACTTGCTACAAATGTTCAGGGATCCGGCTTTCTTTTGAAGACCCAACAACACTGCTTCGAGGGGGAGGGGGGAGGGAAGAATCGGTCGGCTACGAAGTTAAGAAAAAATGCCCCCCAAGAATGCAATTTTCTCAACAGTTTTGTCCAAGATTGTAGACTATTTTCTAAAAATACAAAATTTAAAATAATCATAAAAAGAATCGCATAAGACTTCGAAAAAACACATAACATGCAAGTTATAAAATGGAGTTGAAAAAAAAGAAAAACTTAGTCCAAGTCTACAACTTATTTTCAAGAAAATAATACAACATATACAATAGCAAAATAAATCTAATGTTGGGGCACCCCTCCCCGCTGAGGAGAGAGTTGCTCTCTGTGGGAATACCTCTTCCGATTTACATGTCATCTATAGCATCTGTAGTCTCCTTTACAGCTGTCATTAGGGTCGTCACGCAATTTATAGGAGCGTTGCGTGACGAACCTCTTAAAGGCTGCGGAGGAAACTATAAGCATCTGTAGCCGTCAAATTATTAAATTCACAACCATTTTTCTAAAGCATCAAAAAAGTTCGTTGTATGAAAAATATGGGAGGAAGCAGGAAGACTTCTCCTCTTTATAAAACATATACAGTCAATACATTAGCTACAACTATAAAAATATTTTTAATACCTTATCTAGATTTTTCTCTTTTAAAATACATTTTATTTTTGTTACTGCCTACCTCAAAAGCCTGCAAACCTACAAAGGCCCTTTGTCTGATTGACCAACAAGCTAGAACCAAACTCATTCCTCTCACTCCGAAGTTTTATTACATGTGAAAGTTGTGATCATTTCATGTTTGAATTTGGTCACAAAATTATCCAGCTTCACAAAGTTCGTATGAAAGTAAAATGAGTTCAACTGTAATCATTCATAATCTACATTGACCACAAATTAAAAATCATGCAGCAACGTTGAACTACACTACACACAACTATATACATGTATACCTTTCTCTCTAAGAGATTTTCCATCAGGCAAAAATAACAGGTTCATTTGCCCCCAAAAATATTATCGAACAATACAGAACGATACTTTTGGATAAATGAACCGACCTTTTGAAGGTTTCACAAAGGTACCATCATTTACTCATGGTACGCTCACTTAATAAATTCAAATTCACGATTTTGTTCACGCAAATATTGAGTTATTGTCCAGAACATAAAACTAGAGGCGGAAAGGTTCTTTCGCTCTTGCCCCCACACCCCATTTTCCTGGTGTACAATTTAACTCGCTCCCCACTGACCGCCACGCTCTACTATCTGAACGCTGAACGCCTAGAACAGGCTAACTAACCAGTTACAGATAATTTATGAAAATTATGTATTGCAACAGATGCATATTTTAGAATCGTGAAGATCCAGAACCGTAGAAAATTCGTGTCATTGCTGACAATAATATGTAATAATTAATCTATTTGTTAATTAGTGCCATAACTATGAGATAATACGCTGTAGACTACTACACAGCACCTCTTGTTTCTTCCTCCATGGAGTTAAACACGCATGCGAGGACTGAAGTGGCCATGCGTGCGACTGGGCACGCGAGGCGTGAAAGGGTGGCCCCCCTCGCTCCTTACTACTCAGGGTTGTCCCTAAGATTTCAAGTTGCTGGGTAAATACAACAAGTAGGCGGGGAATCAAACGGCTAGGGATTTCTTTTGGTTCTATTTTGGTTCTTTTTTCCAATAAAAGTAGCCGGTGGCCACTCTCTTAGTAGCCGGGGAAAATCCCCGGCCCCCGGCTCTTAATGACAACCCTGACTACTGCAAAAACTTTGGAATAAAATAAGGCACTGCCCTACACATGCAGAGTTTGAATGATTCCACGCGTGAGGGACAATTATAGACTACGAGTTCGAGGTTAGCAAGAAAGTGAGTCAGTAGTAAGTGAGAAAACAAACCTACGTTCACATTACTTGAATTCACGAAAGGGTCGTTTGTTTGTCACAAATGGGCAACTAAATTTGTACTTTTTTCAATTTAAAATGCTTATTTCGTGGTGGCTTAAGTATTTTCTAAGATAGCATCTTAGGATACTTGAAGACGGGGCCTAAAATGTTCAGTGTTGTGAAGGTTCTGGCTTCAGCCAAGGGGCTGATACACGTCTTGTCCAGATCGCCTCAGGGGCTCGTACAGTGACTCTCCACGTGCCCCTGGTCTGCGTACAGCAGCATATGACGCATCAAAATTAAGAGTTTGTTCATATGCTGGATTAGCGACTCCACCTATTGAAGATGATTTATTTGGTGCATTCTGTTTTGATCCATCTCCAACTTGTTCCTCAAGTACACTATACAGGGGCTCATTACCGGGCCCTGAACGGCCCTGAGCAACTACTGAATTCTTGTCAGAATCTGGGGCCTCAAGCACTTTGTAAATAGCATCATTTTCAGTACCTTGCCTATTAGTGGGGCCATTTGTATTATCAGGGCTTTCTAGCACATTGTAAACAGCTTCCTCTGTGGTGTTTGGTCCACTTTTAGGTACACTCCGGTTAGAATCTGGGCCCTTCAGAACATTATACAAAGGGTCAACATTTGGGGTTGCATATTCGTGTCCTTCAAGCACATTATACAATGGCTCTGCTGTGGTCCTTGGGCCTGTACCAGGTCCATCGAGGACATTATAGACAGGTTCCTGGGATACACTGGGCCCTCTCTTTGGCTGTCCTGTAGCAGAGTTGGATTTAGGGACCCCTATGGTGCCATTTGCTTTAGAAGATGGTATCCCTTCAGCACTTGGTTTCAGCTTAGGATTTGACATTGTGGAGTGTCTGGAGTTTGGAAGCCCTGTGGTTGGAGCTCCTTCTGGTAGACCTTTAGACAGTCCAAGGTACACAGATGGCCCAGGATTCTCTTTGTCAAGGGTTTGGTACACAGTGCAGTTATCATAGTTTCCTTCAGCACTGCTGTATATTGCTGCCGCATTACTTTGCCCTGGAAGGGAAATACAGGAAAAATGCTTATTATGGGGTTTGTAAAAAAATTCCCTCTAAAGTCAATTGGGGCTGTATTCTAGGCACCCCTGTCGATTTTGATCATGTTTCAGTATTTAAATTTTTGCAATGTCAAGTTAAATACAGTTTAATGCACTCTCTTATCTGTGTTAACACCATCGTAGATGCAATACAGTAGGTGATTATTTATTCCATTATACTCTTGGAATATAAACATTTTGTAACATAATTTTAAAATTTTTTTTTTTTTTCTTTGCAATCCAAATTGATAGGAAATCAGTTGCATGATACACAGGATACGATATCATAGACATAAACTCACTATTGTCATTGAGGAGGCCTTGATATGTTGGCTGGTCTTCCTGTGCAATAGGTGCTGTACATCCTTTTGGCATTTCCAACTGGATCTCATTGCCATCTGCCTGATAAGGGTTCTCAACTTAAAAGTTAACAAAAAAAAAATTCAACACCCGTTTGCAGTATGAAATAAATTATACTGTGATAAGGACATGATTAACAATTATGTAACATTTTAAGAACGTACATCAACAAAATGTAAAGCATATAATCATAACCATAACAAAATACTTGAATCTAATTGGCTATCAGCTGCCCTGATTTCAGCCTTAATAGGACAATTTAATAGGACAGTACCCATCATGCCTGAGTAATTGGATGTATGCAATATCACACACGCCCTTAAATGGCTTTTTTTCACTGCTAGCAAAAAAAATAGGAATTTCTTCTGTTTTGATTTTAAAAAAAGAGCCTTATATATCACAACTTTTGGTAACTGAACTTCGTGTCGTCCAATTCAGTCTGTAATCATACTCGTGATTAACCAAATCGGAGTCCCGCTACAGGGTTGTATGATGACAGACCGAATTGGACTCTGCTTGGTCCTGTTACCATTACTAATTGAACAGCCTTAAATGAGTACATGTATATCAGTTTACAAACGTATTAAAAATAAATAAGTAAATAAATAAATATAATTATCCCTTACCTGTTTTAACTTGCTTGTCTGAGTTTTTCCTATGAAATAACAAAAACAGCCACAAAACATAATTATTATTACTTTTTTTTTGGCAAAATTGGACTCAAGAAATTTCTTCAGTCAAGAATTACAAAATAATGCAAAGAAGAGACTAGAAGTTAATCAAAAGTAATGATCAGATACCCCTTCATATAATTTCTTAGAACTGAGCTTAGAATGGAATTATTTTATAATGAAGTCTCCTTACTCATGCAAGAGAGAAATTAATATTTTAAACTTTTAATACTGATCATGGTAATTATATAACAATTCTCTTGAAAATAAAAGAACAGACAGTTAGGATATGGAACATTACCTAGACAGCATGTTATTTTATAGAATCAGTAATAATTATAATAATGAGAATCCTTAATGGCAAAAGGAAGAAGATGAAATCTTGGCAGTAATTAAGTCATCAAGACCACTTATCATTCTAATAAAATCATTTAATTCATAGAGGATATTACACGGCCACGAGGAGGTACGAAATTTCTCTTCGGGTGTTGAAAAATATTTCATGAGTGAGCGCAGCGAACAAGTAAAATATTTTTTCAACACGAGAGGAGAAATTTCGTATCTCCAAGCAGCCATGTAATGTTCTATTAATTATTATATAAACACCAATGAAATACCAAACCGTTTCACTTTAATAGCTTTTTAGTGTGAAAGGCGTGATTAATTATGTAGCCATAGTAACGGTGATCTTTTCACAAGTGAAGATAACATGTTATTTTCACTTGTGAGGATATCATGTTTTTGCACAAAAGCTCACCTGGTATTTCATTGGTGTTTATATAATAAATAGATTCATCTTACCCTGGCTTTCTCCGTTTCCAAACCACAATGCTCATGATGACCACAATTCCAAGAACTAGAGCACCACCCACGGCAGAACCGATAACAATCCCATTATTACTTCCACTTTTCCTTTTTTCGCTGTTACCTGGGCTACTACTGATGGCAGAACTAGAAGACACTGCAGTAATAATGGTCTGAAGTGGACAAAAAATGCCGTCTAAGTATGTACCACATTATGCAATAATTAACCGTGCTGCTCAATGGTGAACAAAATCCTCTCTTGACAAGTTATTAGTGACAATTTAATACATTTTTTTGTTCAATGGAAATATCATGTTTCCTCAGATGGGAGAATTAACACAGACCTACCTTTGAAGGTTTCACTTCTGTACCAGTGGATTGGCGTGGGATTCCTGTGGGTGACGTTGCTTGGGTAGGTAATTTTGCAGTTTGAATCTGTGGGGATGGGAGATATGAAGAAACTGAATGTGACACTCCCAATGTTCTTGTACCTGCAATCCCAATTAAAGATGGTGATGGTGACAGCACAGATGATGTGAACAATATTGGTGATGATAGGGGTAGATGTGATGACAGTGATGCCTGACCAGTAGTTGTTGATGATGACAATGATGATGATGATGATGATGGTGATAATGAGGGAGGGGGAGGTGATATCACTGATGACGACGAAGAAAACGACATAGATACTGTGACTGATGAGGATGATGATGAAACCGTAGGAGTAGGTGGTGGGGCATAATCTGTAACGAAAGACAAAGTAACAAGAAAGAATTAACAAATTTGTTGTCATGAGATTTCAGACAAGATACTTTTATGCTAACATTATTGGGCTGCCTGTGTTAAAACCCAAATCCAATTCTGTGTTTTGAATTGAGTATAGTCTCTGATGCAAAAAGACAAAATGCTGAATGGATCACCCAGAAGGTAATGTGTGTCCCCTCTCAACTATGGATCCAATCATTTGACTTCTGAGGGATTGGAGGGGGAGGTCATTTCAGGTTATTATAAAACATGTAAATCTCACAAACAGAAAAATGGACAAAACATTGTTGCGTAGTTTGTCATTAAATGGTAGTCTGTTGTTGTTGTTATGGGTGATTCAAGTACATTTTAAATTAACCCCTTCCCTTACCGAGGACTTGTATATATGTTCTGTGAGTAGTCAATCAGCGACCCAGGAAGTCCTCACACAAATGATATACCCAAGAGTTTGGTCATTCTGGTTGGCTTGAATAAATTAAATCTGGTCATTGAGAAAGGTCTGGCACTAATTTATAAAAGGCTGCTGACCAGATAGATTCACTTCACTATTCATATTTTTTGCTCAGTATTTTTCCAATATGGCAGCTAGGTACATTACTCTAATTTAATTTATAAAAGGCTGCTGACCAGATAGATTCACTTCACTATTTTTATTTTTTGCTCAGTATTTTTCCAAAATGGCAGCTAGGCCACAGCAAAAAAGAATGATCAGAGAAGAAGCTCTTGTTGAATGTTTCGCTGATAATTTTTTGAGACTCTATAAAAATATTAGCAATTTTAGAGACAAAAGTGATTGGGGAGAGGAAAGCTGCTCTGAAGAGTCTTCACTGGAGGAAAATATTGAGGAAGACAATATGGTGCATCTTTGAACGACAAACAGCCAGTTGCTGGGTGTATTTTACTCTGGTAGGAAAGGGGTTAATGAACTCGCCGGTTCACATTAACTCAGCAGAAAATAATGGTGAAAAATGCCTCCTGTTAAGTAACATTTTTATTATCGTAATTTGTTTTATGAGGTTAATCATTAAAAAACTGCTAGCTGGAGAAAACCTGTGAAAAGTTCTAAAGGAGAAACTGTTAAGGAGTCACCAACTAAGATAATGTACTTACAAGTGACAGCTCCTATCGCTTTTATTAGGAGACATAGTGTTGAGGCTGCAGTCGAATGTGCGTTGCTACAAGTAATAGGAATACGGATGATCCTGCCAGTCAGTGTTCCATTGCTGTCTGCTTTCCACTAGAAGATAAAAGACAGCTGAGACCATACTGCACACAGGGTTTACAGTCAGGCTAAGGTATGGATTTACTTAGTTACTGTCAGTGGCCCTTTTAAAATAGTCCCTAATTGATAACACAATGACGCTCCTCAAGATCGAGACAAGGCTAACAGCTAATCAGGGTCACCATTGACAATATGAGCTCCTGTCATCTTCTTAACTGGATCAAGAAGGTCATAATCAGTGCAGTTGGTGGTCTGGTGAGGGATTGAAACTGCTTGTTGAAGACCAATATTAGATTGGAAAACGTCCAATTTTCAGCTTCCATTTCTTTGTTTATAACTATTCTTTTTAGCACGCTTCTTTGGCCTTTCTCTGTGGTTTAATTCTCCGCCATTTTTACCCTTTAGGCATCCGATCATGGGCATGTGATAATTATAATTTTGGGAGTGGTCGTATTTCCACTGACTACATGATCTCAAAATGAAGAAAATGGCATCTTATAGATGCACATCTTAAAATTTTCCCCACTAGAGGCTCACACCATCAGCGCCTGTGAGATGAGGGGTCGTGTCTCCCCTAAAACCTCCCCTTTATTAGTTGACATGAGGGATGGAATCTCTGACCTTTACAACAAGTACTTACTATATTACAAATTTTGTGGAATAAAATTAAAGCTTAAGTACATTTTGTATTACTCTGGAAATTAGGAGAGTAAATCATTAACAATTTATAACAACAACTCTTACATTAATAACAAATGTGCCACTCCTACTTGTCATATTAAAAAAATTGTTGCTGACAGTTGTCCATCTACTCTGAAAGCCACTGTAATCATGAAAAAGGTATTTCTGATTGAAAGTGCAGCTTCTACCAGATGCAATTGAAAGTGCCACTGAACCTGCTTGTTTCAAGTTGAGAGGCTGGCCACTGTTGTAAGATAAAAGCGGCACAGCTGACGGCCTATTAACATACTCATCACAACCTGTCAGAAGAAAAAAGGAAGAAACTGGTTTTAGTAGTGAATTGTATGCATTATGATTGTTATATGCCTACAATGGGCAACAAAATATTTTATTCTTGCATTATTTTAAGCCTCAAAAGGGGAAACTTCTCGGAACAAAACCATCCACACCCCACCACCATTCATGGTTCAGTTGTTTTGTACAGGTACCTTTGATGGGATCAGCACAACAGTCCCCAGAGGGCTAGATTATTTGCAGGAATGCACTGCTAGTAACCGTGCTGACCACGTGTACATGTCTATCATCATCCATTTTTGTCCATTCTCCATTTCCTCCACTTTCCTCCTTTCTCTTTCATTTGCCTTCTTCCACCTTTATTTTCTTTCATTTACTTTCATTTTCCTTCATACACCTTCCACTTTCATTAACCTTCATTCACCTTCATTTAGTTTCATTCACCTTAATTCATTCTATTAATTCATTCACTTTCATTTACCTTCATTCACACTCATTCTACGTCACGTCATTGACTATCATCTGCCTACATAGGCCTTCTGGATTTACCTTCATCCAGCCCCATTAGCATATACCATGTGGCACAAAATATTTACGGGTTCTATTATTTGCCATTTCTGCAATTTTTCTAGAAATCACCAAAAATAAGTTCTCACAAATAAAAATTACCACGAATAACATTTTTCCTGCAAAAATTTACTCCAGAGGAAATATTCTCTAACTTAAATTCCCTACACGAAAATACAGTACTAAGAATTAATCAAACTGTTCAATAAAGACTTGTCTCTTTCATTCAGAAATAAACCGGTATACAATGAATTACTGGTTTTACATAGGGTACACACAAAGTAGTATTGTTTGAAAATATGTAGTTCTATTGCACATACTCAATAAAAACGAAAATATTGTCAATGCTGGGTACTGGGTGCTTTCTGAAAACACAAACATTAGTTCCCAGCAAGAAAAAGCAATCTGTCCAAATCGCAAAAATTAGTTCTCTCAAACACAAAAAATTGCCAATCTGCAAAAATAAACTCTTGCGAAAATTTCATGCCACACGGTACTTCCACCTTCATTCACCTTCATGTATTATTTAGCCTTCGTTCATTCACCATCATCCACCTTCATCTACCTCCATAAGCCTTCATCAACAGTGACATCTACATTCATTAGCCTTCTTTTACCTTCATCCGCCTACTACATCTACCACAATTTAATAGTCTTCATTCACCTTTATCTACTTCCATGTACCTCCTGTAGTCTTCATTAAAATAGTCCAAGACCATCAAATGAATTTTCCTGCCGTCTCATTATTCATTTCTGACCAATTCGCTCCCTTCTCCTTCAATCTTCAGACATTATACACATTAAAAAACAATTTTGCGTTTCCATGAAATGTATTGTATTTTACATTGTTTTGTTACATAAAGGCGGATGAAGAAAGCTAAATGGAGGTAGATGAAAGTGGGTCAAGGTGCATGAAGGCTAATAGAGATAGATGTAAGTGGATGAAGGTGGATGCAAGGCTAATGGAGGTAGATGAAGGTGGATGAAAAGGTAAAAATAAAGGCTAATACGAGTAAATGTAGGTGAATCTATCCTAACGGTGTAGATGAAGGTGGATGCAGGAGGTAAATGAAGGCTAATGGAGGTAGATGAAGGTGGATGAAAAATGAAGGTAAATCGAGGGCTTATGAAGGGAGATGAAAGTGAATCAACACAAGTGGAAGTAGATGAATGAACGAGATTCAGGAGGTAGATGAAGGCAAATGTTAAGGTGAACAAAGATCAATGAAAGTAAATGATGGTCAATGAAGGTAACTGAGGATCAATGTAGCGAGGATGAGGGCAAATAATTATTGCTTAGAAATGAATCAGAATGCCGGCTTAGAAAATGTGCGCTATAGCGGCATGTATCAGACGTGGATTGGTCAGTAGCTAACTTCAGAGCAGCTCTAAGCCATTTCTGCACATAACCACGCTAAGATTATTTGGAAGAAGGTTGCCTTGTTGGAAATAGAAGTCTGCAACTCACAATTATAGGAAATGAGTGGGAAAATGGGCCATTTGGCCACAATTTTTATAAATAACCATTTCTGTATTGAATGACTTTTTTTGTAACTGGGGCGCTAAATGTACTTTTATTGTTTAGAGTGGTTATTTGTATATAACCAAAAAAAGGGTGGTTATTTACAAATAACTACATTGCAGTTTTGAAATATCTAAATGACCAAAAAATTAAAAGGTATAGTTATTTCTAAATAACCAAAAAGCAAAATTGGTTAATTATTAACTAACCAAAATGTGAGATTGGTTATTTATTAAATAACTACAATGTAAAATGGCTAATTTAAATTAACCAGAATGGAAAATTGCATTGGTCATTATTATATATTATAGAAGAGAGCAAGTGCATTAGTACTTCAACTGTATGTCAACTGATCATGACAGAATGCACACTGAATTTCCGGTGGATAGATTGATAAGGTGTAGGTCTCAACCTGCTCATTCTGTTTTACATGGTAAGGATCTTACATGCACTTTACCTAATGGCTCTCATGAGCAATGCAACCTCTGGCATAGCTATAGCTACATAACTTCTTCCTTCCGGGATACTGTGAACATATGCCCAGGCCAGCAACAAGAACAATTCCAGGTCTCTGCATGACCTGTAATCTCTAGGAAGTTGATCTTACTCAACTTTTAACAAAATGCTTCTATGTTGGTGGTAAAGACCGCGATCATTAGCTTTTGCAAGTGACTTTTGTTTGCATAATCAATCAGAACAGTATCCCAGAAAGTACCAGTTGCTACTTGGGGAACATTCCTGTTTTTATCCGCACCCCTCCTAAGGATGACAGGTTTTTTGGGTACATTTGGTCGTTTTGGGCAATGATGGACCGTAGTTTGCTTTGCAGATTTTTCTGATCTTTCTCATTCTTGTCACTTGCAAGAATAAAGCAATATCTGCCTCCTGTCCTTGACAAAAATTCCACACATCATCGTGATTTCCTTCCCTATTCTTCAGCAGTCTAGGGTCGGGAGTCATTCTCAATTTTGTTTTTGCGGCCCAAGCTCATTGTGATTTGCATTTATCCTGCCCCCACTCAAATGACTGACAGAACAGGAAAACCCAAAATCCCTTCGAAGTTTGCAAAAAAAAACCTGGGAGGAGTACTTCCTTATAAGAGGCTAATGGGGATGATATGTACCGCTGGATGGGGTCGCATTTTCATGACTGGGTTGACTTATAATATGGGGTTGCATTTTCAATAGAGTTACAAGAATGATGTCACACATTGTTGAAGAGAGTTCTTCATATTTACAGTTAGCAAATGTACCAGGTTCTTCATTCACTTTAAAAAATGGGTCAATTCATTGATCGATCAGGATACATAAATGGAAAGTGGCTCAGTTGGGATGCAAAAATTACATTTGCCCAAAAGTGACTAAGATGGGGTCTATAAGGACTATAATGGGGTAGGGGCTCTAAGAGGCCAAGCGGCACATACCCAGAACCCAAGTACCCACCCCCCCCCCAGGGGGGGAACCCGCAGCTCGATACAACGAATTTCGCTGTAAATAATAGTATGGTTATTGATATGATGCATGCTTACCTCCAAAGTCGCGTACCTGGGTTGTATTAGCGCACCTTTGTATTGAAGATAGAAAGGTATAGGGCTCGTTAAACTGGCATTGGCATGTACAAGAGCTGCGACCTATATGAGTGTGATATGCCCCCAGTGAGCTGCAAGTTACTGTGTCACAAGTACGGTCGGCTTTCATCTTAACCGTAAATAAATCGAAATTCCCCTGTCTCCTTTCCACAATTAACTCCTTTACCGATTCTTCAATGATAGACAACGCTGGCCTTGTTTGGTGAACTAAAAGTAAGCTGAAGCTTACAATCAGCTGTAATGACCTTGAAATCATCCGTTTCGAATTCATTTTGTATTAAACAGGTTTCTTGATCAGACTTGAAATTATGCCGAAGCTCGCTTTGGCCACCATAACAGAACGAAAGGTTTTCCAACGATTTCCACACCGACCATTATCGCGGAACTATTTCCTCGTCTCAGTTTTTCACTTTTGGTTGTTGTGGATCCGGATATGATACGTTTGATATCCCATAACCCCCAACAAAAAGAATTTGCGGGTTGGGGGGACGCGGTGACGGGGGCAATACCCCCTGAGTCGGCCGGGCTGTAGATAACCCAGGTTAATGCGAAATTTGAAGTCAAAAGGCAGTTCAGTTTAATTCTTTTCGTCTAAAATTTGATATGATAGACGCTCTAAAAAGAATATAGAAAATTCTCTGAGAAAACGCTTTTAAAGAAAAGAAAAAGAAACCCGAATTTAAATTTAACCCCGGGTTAGCGCTAATCGGATAGCCGCACGTCAACCTAAAGAGACGGGACCTCCTGCATTCCTGGGGCGCGTGCTTTGGTTTTACCCAAATTCTCAGAAAAACAAATTTGTCAGCGTCAGGGTGTATTCAAAGTGCAACTATTTCCTTCCACTCGGCTTCCACGCGTCACTGAAGTGAAGTAGACGAGTCAAAACGGAAAATTTCGAAAACTCATAACGTCACAGTAACTGATCTTGCGTGAAATATTAAGAATCTTCCAATGCTCCCCTCGTTATTTTTTGAAGTCTTCTTAAATACCTTTAAGCTATTTTGTTTTTGTTTAAGTAGTTATTACCAAGTTTGTTGTTTACATGATGAGACTTAACTTTATCATTAGCGCTCTATCTTTTTACAATTCAATTAGAGAGAAGACTATCTAGAAGAGAAAATTAAAGTGATCGGGTGAGATAAACTTTGTCTACAAAACAGGTTATTTCAGAATAAGGGAGAAAGAATTTTAAAACGATTTCAAGCCAGTCAGTATATATAAAAAATATAAATGTTTTTAAATAGAAGGGACATACAATGATCTTGAAAGCGGAAAAAATATTCGCTTTTCTGAAAAGAAGACAAGTACTCGTGGACGGATATGTGTAAAGATCTATCGTACAGGTACTCCTGATACAATACAGGTTCAGTGCGGCGAACATGAATTAATTCACGGTAGCTAAAAGATCATAATATGACCTATCATGATGTAATGCTTCATAAACGAGCCGGAGTGTTTTATCGGGGTATAAATTTCGCCTCGTGGCTTTATACCCCGATAAAAACACGACCCGCTAGTTTATTGAACGACTTCAAAAACATTCCTGGAAAATCGTGTCTCAATGGAGTTGATAACAATGACGCTTTTGTGAACGTTGCAAATTAGCATACGAAAAAAACATTACGTATTAAATTATTATGCAAGAAAATCAAATCTCACACGTGTTTAGAAACTTTCTAGTCTACGAACGACACTAACCGAAGAGGACATGCGTCTGGTTCAGAGCTTTTCGGAAGCCTAAAAATGCCGAGGAAGAGAGGAAGTCAATTGAAAATGGTACCGCAAAGTTAACTACCGTAAAATTCCGAAAATAAGCCCCGGGGCTTATATTTTTCAAAGGCCCTTTTTGAGGGGCTTATTTTTGGAGGGGCTCATATTCGGAGGGGCTTATCTAGGGAGGGAAATTTGCGTTTCAAAATCGATTTACTTTCTTATAGTTGGAAGGAGATTGACTATTTTTGCTTTATTTTAGTTTGTATTTGACGGCAATTTCCAAGTACAAGCCCCCGGGGGGCTTATATTCGGAGGGGCGATTTAACGGAGGGTTCTTTGCGTTACGAGTTAGGGGGGCTTATATTTGGAGGGGCTTATACATGGAGGGGCTTATTTTCGGAATTTTACGGTATTCCACTGAAAAAGTATTCTTTGGAAAAAAAATTTTTCTGGAATGGCTGAATGATTGGTAGGTAAACAAAATCCAGTACTCGAGCCTTAATTAAGCTTGCGTATACACAACTGGCAAGTCTTGAGTGCAATGCTTGGACAATGCTATAGCCAATATTACCGCTGAACTTTAATTTTGGCTGATTAAATTGGTGAAATAATAAAGTTTAATTTTTTGAAATGATAAATTTGCTGCGCGTGTTATTTTGAAAGAACATTAAATTTTCACCCATCGTTTCTTGTGTCAGTTTCTGTTCTGATAATTAATATTTATGGTCACGTGCATTGAAATAAAATGTTATCCTTATTAGTATTTTTTAAATAAAGAAAACTAATGACGATGAAATTTTGAAATAAAGAATATCAACAAAGCAAAATACAATCAGTCCCGCACTCCCCTAAGACTGAAATCAAATGTCGCCCAAAGGCTTTTTACTTTGACAGTGTTTTACCGGAGTTGAAAACACGAGCACGCGACGGATTTTAGCGGACGTGATAGGTTGTTGAGGTCATGAATTATTAATGAGTTTCTGAATCATCTTAGCGATGAAACGCAATGAAACGCCGGTTTGTGACGAAATCTAGCCAGGTGACACGGTGATTATATCGATTGTTTTTCCGTAGAATTTCCATGAAAGAAGAGTTTATTGAAGGTTAACGTTTTTTTTCCTGTCCATCCTGATCAGTGTGCACATGGCCGCCTTGATGTCTACAGAAAAACCGAGAAGACTCGGCAAAATTAAGTTGGAACCACTTTGTACAGCGTTGTAAACAATACCCCTTTTCTTCTTATAAAATCCTTGTAGGAAATCAAGAGTACCGTGCAAAGGTTTTGCCGAAGAGGTCTCATTTGAAGGGAACTGCAGTTTTCCAACCTTGCCCGAGAAGTCTGACCATTTGCAGATGAGAACCTCAAACGACGTACTTAAGATCGCAAGACCACTCACCCAGTCTCGGGGTCCACTCAGCCCTACCAACATTCTCCTTGTGTTCAGCCACAGAATTTAGTCTTGCGTGGCAGGCTCAAAAAGGACAGGGGCATGGGGGTGGGGGGGGAGAGAAAAAAAAGCCCCCTCCCTTTTAACCCTTTCAACGCATGCCACGCAGGTTAACGAAACTTTGCACTGGTGTACAATATGTGGCACCGTTTATAAATTTATTATTGAGACCAAATTCATGCCACTTTTAATCGGAAAAATAACAATATATATATTTATAAATGATGGAGAAGTACTCGTTAAGTGACATGTAAGTCATAATTTCTTCGCAAGGTATATAACTTAAAGGCAACACTAAAACAAATTTTATACCCACCCCCTTTAAAAAAAATTCAAATTTAAAAACCATGCAACCCTTAGCCTTATTTACATAACCAAAAGAAGATCTAAGAAGCGGAATAACCCAGCGGGGGGCCGAGGGGGGGGGGTACTCTGGATTTCAAGAGACAGGAATGATCGAAGGATATTTTTGGGTTTACAATTTTCGATCTAGAGATTATTTTGGGTTGGAAAATTTTGGCAAGTATTTTTTAAAGTAGGGATTTTTTGGGTATACAGAACCGATTTTTCTAATATTCGTGTTATATAATCTAATGGTTTTTTGACATGTTTATGGCTAGGAAATTCGGCATGGAATTTTTGGGGGGTTAAATTTTGGTCCAGCGATTTCGGGGGGTTTTGTTTGAAGCCCTAGGGATTTTTATGGGTTTAGATGTTTGCCCCCATTCGATCATCCCTATCACTTGAAATCCGGAGTAACCCACCCCTCCCCCCTTCCCTGTGGGGAATAATGTACACAAACTTCCATAAAGAAACTACATCTCGAATACTTATATTATACACGGCGTTCAGTATGATTGACTGGTTATGTTTAAAGCAGCCAAAAATCAAAGACCAAAACAGCGGTTCGCAGTTAATGCTTATGCGAGTTACCTTGGAAAAGCCTCAAAGAGATGGTTCGTACAACTTCAGACAAACAAATTTCAAGGATATTTCAAGGATTTTTCTGGGGAAAATTACAGTTTTTCAAGACGACTAGTAAAATTCAACATCTTTTCAAGATTGTCAGAACCATGAAAGAATACAAAAGGACGAATAAAAAAATTTGATTTACACTAAAGATAATTTACTGATAACATAGGTAACGATGGGACGACACCGATACTCATTAACCTGTGCCATTTACTTGTAGCCTGTACTCGTTTTCTCTCCGTTTAAATTTAGAGTGTGCACTGCATGAATATCAGCCGTTTTTGCAGTGAAGTTAGTGTTGGCGTAAGGGAGCGCCATTCTTGAGGTGTCTGATTCCAATTACGAGGTGTTTGTTCACCAAAGGGTAAAATTTTACGTTTATAAAAGTGAAATTCTCGATTCTTAATTTGGCGGTCAGTTACGAACTGGCAGTATCTGTTACCAGAGGGAGAAAGTGTGTTGATATAAGGGATTAAAAGGTGAGGCTTACTAGGCATATCTGACAACCTTACGACAAACGGTGATGTTACAGCATGCAAATTTATATTGATAGTGTAAAGGATACATGAAATGATTTAACGATTTTTCCTTAAATGAGGAGAGTTTGATCGATATAAACAACCTGCCATGCAAGAAATTTATATTTTGAGCTAAATAATTTATGCCAAATGGCCTTGCTCTTGAGTTGTACGGCCCTCTTGTAAAAACAATCACGAAATATTAGGGTAGAGATAATGTACCCTCTCGACTCGAGTAAAAATTTAAAGACGAGTATCGTCCATTTGGTGTTTCTCCTCGTCAAGTTCGAAGCAAGGTGATTCAGCTTCCTCATCCGTCTTTTTCCTCCTAGGCAGCGCATATGCAGGGTTATAATCCATTTCAAGAAACTGTGATGGATCCAAAAGTTCACTTGGGTCTTCATCTGTTGAACGACCGTCTTCGACTTTGTTTCTTTCCTCGTCGAGTTTATTAGACGCTGATGCGGCCTCTTTAGCGGTCCCAGGCAGTACATTTGCTGGGTTGTCTCCCACTTTAACAAAGACGGATGGGTCCAACATTTCATTTGGATCTTCATCTTTGAGACAAACATCCTCCATTTTGCTATTTTCGTCGTCAAGTCCACTGCTCCCTGATTCAACTTTCTTAGAAGTCTTTTTCTTACAAGGCTCCGCGTATACGGGACTATTTTCCGCGGCTCTGGGGCTCACTGGTGGTTCATGTTTTTTGTCCTCATCAAGAGGTTCAACACTCGCTTGCTCGGGTTCCTCCAACACATTGTAGTCATGCGTAGTAGGCTTCTCCTGGGCATCGTTTGGCTCTTATGAGGAAAGCAGACAAAAAAGCCAGAGATGAGTACATTGTCCACAAGAACTTCAAATCTTCTGCCTCAAAGTCAGCTAAGGGGAGCTGAACTATTTCTGCTAACTGTCGCGTTTATGGTCATACTATATTTACACTAGCCTGAGTGTCGGGCCTTCCTTAAGGGTCAAGGGAGAGGAGATTTCAGAGGGCAGAGGGGGAGGGGAGAGGAGACGTCCGTCATTCAGATTTTCGATTTGTCACACGGTTCGCTGAATGGTTTTGTGTCAGGCCTTCGTCTCTCTCTCTCTCTACCCCCTTACCCCTCCCCGCTTCGCCCCCAGAAATCTCCTCTCCCCTACCCGCTAGGGCAGGCTACTAACACTCAGGCTATGATCACTCATAAGAAATGCTATGTTAACTCGTAGTTAATAGAGTGGAATGGTTATAAAGGTCGTCAGACGCCTTTGCTATATGTTTTTACTGACCTGACTGGGCACAACGTTAGGAGCCGGTTCAGTACCATTCCTATCATTAGAGAGGTTATAAGCTTCACGTTTACGTCAAACGGCAAACACGAAGTTTCCGCTTTGCTTGTCGCCTACTGTTCATTATTTCTACACACAAATTAGTAATTTCACGTTATTCATAAGAATTATCTGAGCTGTTTGTATGTGCTCATTTTCTATTTTGAGAAATTCTCAGCTAGAATCTGACATTTGCCGTTTGGCGTATACGTGAAGCTTAAACCCTCTATTTTGATCTTACTGACCAATAAAACGTTGCATTGTTTTATTCCATTACAATTTGTGAACAAAAAACAAAGGGTCATGAGTGCACGGTCAGGGAACTTCCAACATAAACTGCAGCACCGTTACCTTTTATCCTTACTTTTCGTCGCCTTTTATGACCAGTCTCCTCCATTAACTATGGTTAACTGCACTGCAAGTTTTTTACGTTGTAAGTTGCTCGGAACCGAGAGGATAGAAATCAATTAAAGCGTATGGACTCAGTGATAACACGTACCTGTTTCTTCTGGTTCTAAAATGTGATAATCAGGCATCTTGTTTGCATTGTCTTGCTCTTCCTAAAATGTTTAAGTACTGGTCTGATTAAACACGTAAACTAATGTAAAATTCCGAATATAAGCCCCCGGGCTTGCATTTTTCAAAGGCCCTTTTTGAGGGGCTAATTTTTGGAGGGGCTTATCTACGAAGGGAAATTTGCTTTTCAAAATCGATTGGGCTACCCTTATAGTTGAAAATTTACCGTTTTTCCTTTGTTTTACTTTGTATTTGAGGGCAATTTCCAAGTACAAGCCCCCCGGGGGGGGGGGGGGGCTTATATTTGGAGGGGCGATTTCACGGAGGGTTTTTTGCGTTACGAGTTTGGGGGGCTTATACATTGAAGGGCTTATTTTCGGAATTTTACGGTATTTTTTTGCGCAAAAAATGTGTATTACCATCAACAAGCAACTCAGGAGAGCCTTGGTTTGTTTGCTTTTCGTTCTCCTACCTTTACTAGCCACAGAACAGACCCAATGGCACGGACGAGATGCACATTTGTTCTTAACATGCCATATTTATTGCTTAATTTTGCTATTACAACACCAAAACTGTTCGATTTGACCTGTCCAATTACCAGGGGCTTGTAATCAAACAGGTCAAATTGGACAGAGACCTATCCAAATGGTGGGATTCGCAGTTCCCATGCAAGGAGCCATTCCTACCCATTCCCACAAACAATTACAGCAAGACATTAGAGGTGGTCAATGCTAGAGATTGTTACCGCGTTCCCAGTGAGTAGTTGCGTTCTTTTTACAGATTTAGCAACAGAACGGGAACGTCATTTGACAACGGTAAAGCGCGCGGAAAGGACTAAACTCGACTTCCGGTGCCCAATTTGCCGCTTTGCCATTGGTCAGGCCAGTTGTTTGATTTGCGCGCGCAGTCGTCAACTGTTGCTAAATCAGCCTTTACATTTGTTCCACAAGACGGAGTCAAACTAGTGAGATGTTGTAAGACGGGTCCAAAGGTTCTTTAGCGAAGACTGGCAAGTCAGTTAGTCTATCCATTTGCAGATTCAAGGCAAATGAGAAAGAGAACATTCCACTCAGTTATTTCAAAACACTGAGTATTGACTTGGTCTGGTTGGAAATAGAACCGGACCAGTCACTCCGAAATCCAAGGGTTCTTCAACCTCATCTGAGAAGACTAAAGAACCTATCAGTCTGTCCATTGGCAGACGTCAGATCAAACGAAAGGAGAACCATAAGTACTACTCAGTTATTTCAAGACCCTGAGTACTGACTTGTTCCGGTCAAAAATCGAATGGGACCATTCGTTCCAAAATCTGTTATGTAGCTAACAATACAGCTCACCAGTCCGTCGGCAGATTTCTTCCTCGGCCACTAGTTGATTTGCCCAGGAAAAAATACATAAAAAAAATGGTCCAAAAGAAAAGAGAAAAATCCTTACCTCATCGGTACGCGACGGGTTCATATACACTGATTCTCGAGTGCCTCTTTCAGTTGTTAAGCTTTCATAAAAAGATCGACTCTTTTCTTCCCGCTCCTGGTTTCCTTCATGTGGACAATGTCCGGGTCTGCTGAGTCTCTGGTAATCTGAGTTCGCGTTACAGCTCGGACATATAAACATACTCTGCGCTCTTTTTCCTTTTTCCAATCCCTGATATAAATCAGGGGTTTCCTCTTCAGTGCCTGGCAACGAAAATAATAAAAGAAGTGTCTTGTTTTTAAATCGTGCTGGAGCAACTAAACTAGTAATTGAGAAAGTCAGGGGCTTGATACCCGCTCGGGACGCGAGATTTTACAATTACCCTTTTCGTATACCTTCTATTGCCTAATGGTGCCCTTTTCACATCAGGGGCACAAACGAGAATATAGTTCAAAACCACTTAAACATAGCATTATTAAACGTATTTTAGTATTTAAACGGTAGATGTAGGCATATTTTTATCCCCTAAAAAGTTTTCATCTGTTCGGATTTCCTAGCTGAAAGTCTAGTGATCCGAAAATTATAGCGATCAAAACTTACCTTTTCGAAAATTTCAGCCAGAAAAAGGGCTCCCGAAAATTCTAGGTGACCTTTTTAGGGTAAAAATCCGTTAAAAACGGGTAATTTTACAGAAGTTCGAAAATCCTAGGAGAGGCAAGCAAGCAAGAAATTTTACAACAAATGTTCCGAAAATTCTAGATCTCAAATCGTCTTCCGAACAGATATTTTCCGAAAATTGACGTTGGGTGCCCCTGTCACATCCCTTTTTTAAACTCCTGTAAATTCAACGTCTTTTTCATATGAGTAAATCACTAAAACAGGACGTTTTGTTGTCGTCCCAGCAATAACATCTGTTAGCCCTTCTAGGTCCGTTTGCAGAGCGAAATGACAGATATGCCTACTCTTTCATATACTACAACAATATGGTGAAAGCCCTACCCTTTCATATATCTGACGCGTGAAAAGGGTACCCTTTTGGGAAGAACCTTCCCTGTATAGGACATTATAGGAAAAACCCTCCTCCCCTCGGGAAATCAATAACGAAACACTCACCATCAACTGCATCCCCGTGACGATGCTGGTGCTGATGATGGTCCGATTCCACTTCTGTTTCTTCACTTGATTCTTGCTGATGAACAAAGTCATCCTTCACTCTTGGCAATGATTCAGATTGACTCTCTTGACCACCTGGGTTCTCCAAGACCATCGAAACATCACATTGACCAACAACGTTATGGTCATTGTTTTGGTCGGGCTGGAATGGTAGGGGCATTGAACTTGATACCGATGAATCAGTTACATATGGATTTGAAACAAGTAGTATGGGTTTCTCTTCTGACTGTTTCAGTTCCTTCATTTCAACTGAATTGCCTGTCGAAACAGATAAACCGTGAGAAATCTTTCGGGAATTGGCAAGTCCAACCTCAGTCCTCTTGCTCTATCACACATATATAACGTGAAAGGGTTGCCCCGTCCCATATGAAGAACGCCAAAACCCCGGTGAAGACAGACAGTAGGCCTTGCTTACTAGCATCGCTTTAGTTTGGTACAAAAGATGTAAAAGAACGCAATATGTTTGACATCTTTTTCGCAAAAGAAAGAACAAGGAATGGATAAAAACTAGACTTGTTACAAGTCCACCTCTCATAAGTTCTTAGAAGCGAGAGAAGAGAGCTTCAGTGTGGCGCCTGTATGGATTTGACTGAATCATATTATAAATTTACGCGGAAAAAAATGATTGACACATGCTGTGTCGGAAGTTGCACATAACTCTCCTATTGGTAAATTGTCATGACGTCACTGGTGGAATTTTCCGCCGGTGAATTTCAACGAAGACTTTTAGAAAGCCGCGATAAAAACATGAATCATTAGGAAAAAAAACAGTACCTCTTGTAACGAACCTGAAATTTGTTCGTTACTGGAACAAACAGCTAAAAGGTCATCATATACATGCTCTTCATTTTCCCTGTTAGACTTAAAAAAGAAAAATAAAGAAACAATAAAAACACAAAAGGACAAAAATTAGGATACGATACACCATCTAATTACCACAAGAGAAACGTCATTTTACAAGATTCTTTTTCCAGTGTTTTCAAAACAGGCTTACCTGTTGAGCTGGATTGCGTATCACTGACAAAAAAAAAAAAAGAAACATAAATTAACTTTAAAATATAATAGAGGTTACATAATCGTCACTGTACGAGCGTTAAAAAAAAGACCATCCGAGTTTTACAGTTTACTTGTTACCTGCCACACCCATATTAGCTTGTTGCTCCCTAAAATAAGAAAAATGAAAAAATTTACTTCCTTTGTAGGATAGAGACACCATTAAATTGGCAGCAAAGAAAAAGAAAAAGAAACAAACGGATTCCACCTTACTGATAATGAGGGTCCCCAATTGTTCCCAATAGAGTTGTTCAACCCTGGCATCCCGACCAAAATTTTCGGTCATTCCCGTCATTCCAAGGATTTATATTTTCGGTATCCCGCATCCCGCACTTGCCCCCATTTTGCTTTAAAATCCCGAATGCCAGCCTTCAAATAACACAAATCGCGGATCCCGAAGACCTCATTGGGAAGTATCGCTAATCTCTCGTGCGTCACAGACAAATGCAAATTATGTCCTGACTCTAATAAACGCATCTGCGCGAACCTTCGTTACACTACGTTAAAACGGGCAACAAAAAACGTGCAACTTGTTTTGTAACATTGCTGCAAAACGAGTTGAATAGCGATGTTGCGCGTTTATATGTGTGAATACTGACTTCTGATTGGATAAAATTACGCGAGAGTTACGCCATACAAGTGAGTTACGTCACTTGCTGCAAAACAAGTTTCCCTTAGAAGTACGGAAAAACGAGCAACAAAAAACGTGAAACTTGTCTTGCAACATTGCTGCAAAACGAGTTGAATAGCGATGTTGCGCGTTTTACCACTCACGTCAAACCTGTCTTGCAACAAATAATGCCATTATTTGTTGCATTTGTTGCCCGGGGCCGGTAAAACGCGTAACATGTAAAGATTTTGTTGCGAAAAGTAGAACTACTCTTTACTTTTTGCAACAACTTTTTGCAACCTGCAAAAACCTGATTTGTTGTAAGACAGGTTTGAACGCGGGTAGTAAAACGCGGGAACACCGCTTTTTAGTTTCAACTCACATTGCTGCAATAATGTTGCAACACAAGTCGCACGTTTTTGTTGCCCGTTTTACAGTACCTTTAGATACACCCAGAAGGTAAAATTAGCCATATTTAGAACATAAAATGAGCAGCAGCTCGAGAGTTGAGAGGGCAGGTGGAACAAGCACATCTCTGACAGCCAGTTAGAAATTGCCTTCACGTTGAAAAAAAACCACACATGCCGCACTTTTTTGCTTACGTTCATGATAAAACGTGAAATTAGATAACTTTACGCTTAGTCGTACAGTGAAAGTGTGCACGTGCAATGTTATTGTCTTGCTAATCTCCGTACAGAGGTTCTTGAAACGGTCAGAAAACGCTGATTCACTTTGAAGTGTTTCTGCAGTGAGTAAATTGCTTGTTGCATCGCATAACTTCAGTGCACGTAAATACAAAAACGCACGCTTTACTGTAGCTGAATTGGGCAAAATCAAGACTTACCGTGATTTACAAATGTGGTCCTTTTTATAGAGAAAGTATAGAGCCGTACCAATAAGCACCAGAAATAGAACTGCTCCAAGGGTTATTGCACTAATCTCAGCATTAGTAGGTGAGGATGGCGGCTGTAATGAAAAAATAATAATAAAATAAGATAGAGGGATAAAGAGAACGAGAAATAAATATTAAATAAATTAACAAATAAATATATAAATTGTAACCCTGTTAATATGGACACTAAGGAGGGGATAGGCCCATAGTCTCCGTATTAACTGGGTGTCCCTATTAAGCATGCTCTCAGAAAAAACGTCATGTACACATGTCTTATTGATATAAAGATGTTAAAAAGCAGTGAGTGAGGCAAAAAGCTGAGGAAGTGAAACCTGCGCTGTAGGAGACACAGTATGAGGGTCAATCACCCGACTGATCAAAATCAAACACTTCGAGCTATTTCGCTACTGTTTTTCTGTAATAAAATCGTGTTCACCACAAAGAAATCTGTCATAATTTACTTAACAGGGAACAATGTTAAAAACTGCAGCAGTATTGGACATGACTGAAATAGGGTGCAGATACCTGGCCAGTGTCTGTAAAGCAGGATTGACAATACATGAGACTTTATGACTTGGGGCACAGAAAAGTGTTCGTTGTCTCTATAATTAACCATCGTCCGTTTTAAGTTAGTTAACTTTAGAGAAAAGAAATGGGCTTTCCGTGGAGACAAATGAAAATGTTCATTGTACACGGGTATCAGTATTAAGCTGGTGTCCGAAGAGCGGGGTTCCACTGCAATTATCACGTCATCAAATACTGAGAGTTGATAGAGAAGAAATGATAGATGACGTCATATCGCACGACAAATGACGTCATTTGCGCCAAAAATGCTCGTTGATTTCGACAGACGTATATAGCACACAAACAGTTCAAATTTAGCCTCATTATCGCTTAAAGTACAGTGGCATCCCAGAATTTATTGGGGAATGTTCCATGATAACAGTAGCTCAAACAACGCAAAATAGTTGAAATTTTATAGTCAGAAAGTCAGGTCTACAAGAAATAGCAACTTTGGTGATTATCCCGAAGATAACAGACTCTGATCTGGAGACTGGGAGATACGGTCCAAAATCTGGAGTCTCCCGGATTATCCGGGAGAGTTAATTGACAGCCCTGGGACACATGGGACATCAGAGTCTATATACCTAGGGCCATTGTTGGAATAAACTCAAATTAGAACAAGCATGATATAAATGTTCAGATCAAATACAGAACTCACAGGAAAAATAACCAATTCCCATTTATGGATATTTTAGGTTATTTAAAGAATACCCATAAAAATCCCAAATTTAGCAAAGTGAGACAAGTCCCAACCAGGGAATTCCCAACCAAGGTCCCTGATTGGGACTTGTCTCACTCTTCCAAATTTGGGATTTTTGTGGGTATTCTTTAAATACCCTAAGATATCCAAAAATGGGAATCCGTTATTTTTTCCTGTGACTGATACCTACTTTGGTTGTTGTAATTGGTGTATTAACTGATGGTGTACTTGTGATGTTTACATGAGCAGTTGAAGATGCAAATCTTGTAGGAGAAGGGGAAAAAGTGGAAGGCAGTGTATAGTTGCACAGTGGAACTATCAAAAAGAGATAACAACAAAACAAGAATAGAAAAATGTCAATGAAGCTAACTAAAATGTAAGCTATCTTGATTCTTATAATCACCATGGCTTTTACTACTTGCATCTCTGGAACCTTAGGTCTGTAACTTGAATATTTAACAATTATTCCTCGAGCCCGAATGGGCTCTGAGTCAATAGCCCATAAGGTTGAAGGCCGAATGGTCTATTGAATCAGAGGCCATGAGGGCAAGAGGAATAATTATTTTAGTAAAATCCCACTAGTAATGGTAAAAAATATCAAGACAAAACAACTTTAGCTAGCTTGTTAATTGGTTTTCAAAGTTGACGCTTTTCACTACTAATGGGCTATAACATATAGCCTAGTAGTAGGCAACCAATCAGAACACAGCATTGATAATAGACCACTAGTTGGATTTTACTAAAGACAAAATTAATATAGTGGAACCTCCTTGTGCGAGCACCTCAAATAAGCAAACACCTTTCAAAAACACCAAAATTTTCCCAGTCAATAGAAGTCCTGTGTTTATACCAATACAATGATTAATATAACAAATATGAAACTACTATTTAAAAAAGTTATTGCATTAAAATGCAATTTGCAATTTGCAGTAAAATAAAGTTGTCTGTTTTATTTATTAAATTCACTTACATTTTACAACTCCTTTAACCCTGAACAATAGACATGTCTCACGAGGATTTTTTCCTGTGCAGTTCAAACCAAGTTTAATGATACGACCACTTAAACTGGTCAGACTTGGAGATTTCTGAGTGACCTATTAGGAAAATAGGATGTGTCAGTCATGCCTCAAGGGGAACAATCACTTCCTTCCTACTTGGGTGTTGCAGAGGTGGGGGTTGGAAATAACTATAAGGGGTGGGGGGGGGGGGGGTCACTTTGAAGGGACTTCTTTGGGGTTCAACCATCAATTTTTACATCAGATTATTCCTAAGGGTGGGATATTTTACACCAGCAAGGAAAAAAGGAACAAGACAGTAGTCAGGTCCATAAAAGACTTATCATGCTTACAACTAGTAAGTCTACAAATATACAGGATAAATTAATTTTGTCACACAATCGATGAAATGCAAATAAGGCAATTTACATTTTATGCATTCTTGCCATAGAAAAGTCTACTAATATCACAAGAACAGTCATACACTTTTAATGTGTAGTTTTTTTAATTAACGTGTAGCTCCATGGATGTTAACATCCCCCCACCACCCCTCTAAAAATTTCAATTAAATTAGAGATCCTTTCTTCCCCTTGAAATTTCCAAGCCCTTCTTTGAGAGCACAAGGAGTTATTTGCTGGAACGACACCATGAGTCTTTCCCTCTGCTGGCTGATTGTTACAGCATGCTTAGAGGGAGGGCATAACCAACAAATTGCTGGTTAACCTGAGGCTGTGCTCTAAGGAAAATTGGAGGGTGCCCAGTGCTCTGAACCTGTAAAATCTTGGGTGTCCAGCATATGATTTGTATCAAAATTTTGAGATTTTCTAGTCGCCCATAAGTAAAAGTTGGGTGCCAGGGGCCACTGGGCTCTGCTAGAGCACAGCCCTGTGACCCCTTCTTTTATCCATTCTTAAAATGCTGATAGGATTACGCATATGCATCAATGCCAAAAACTGAATTCATGGCCTCAAGAAAACAAGGAAAATAACAGACTCTGGATAAAAGCAGGTTAAAATAAAGGGAAGATTTCAACTACCTTGGGTCATCTGATTGCACACAGCTCCTTGTAAATTTCAAGAGGCACACAGAGGTGCACAGTGAGTTTACAGGGATAAGGTGGAAAATGAAACTTTAGCAAAGAGCTAAAAATGAAAATTTTTTTCAGAGCATGAGTAGAAGGGGTATAGAATGGTTCCTCCAAAAACGTGGGTCTCTGGCCCAATCTTGAAACCTTGGAATTGTTTGGTTCTCATTCTCAAATTAAGTCTCATTTACAGGTCAGTTTGCATCTGGGAGTCTCGAATTTTGAAACTAGGGTCTTCCAGTCTCGCAATATCTGAAATTTACCATTCTATACCCCCTCATAAATCTACTGTAAATTATCATTACTTAGTGGAACTGAGACAAAGACCGTGATACCCCTGATACCACACTGAAAAAAGGCACCCCATTATACCGTAATATATGAATCCCTAAAATCCGGAACTCCAATTTCCACTTTAAGCACATTTGCCGACAAACTGAAATTCTTCCAGTTTCCAGTAACATCCAGATAGGCTATATATGGCGTCAACTGACATGGGGAACCAGGGTCCCTAACAAAAGTGTATCTGCGATTTACTTCTGTAACATCAATAACTTTAACATTCTTTACTTCCTTCTTCCAGTCCCAGTGGAGGCATCCTTCTGTATTTGTATCGAAAAAAAAGAGAGAAAAAAACATGTCATAATTCGATGGAAATAGTTTTAAAATCACTTCACTCTGTAGTCAAACCTCTTTAATACGGACACTGATGGGACAGAATCAAGTGTCCGTATTATAGAGGTAGGGAATGTATGATTTTTGGCATTTCTGGGACCAAACGAACTGTCTGTAATAGAAGTGTCTGTATTATAGAGGTGTCCAAAAGGAGAGGTTAGACTGTATGCGTAACAAAACAATAATGTTTTTTAACCGTTCATAAATGAAGATGATAATGATGATAATGATGATGATGATGATGATGATGATGATGATGATGATGATGATGATGATGATGATGATGATGATGATGATGATGATGAAAAAGAAGCCTATACCTCTTTGTTCTCTGGATGACAAGAATGCCCCCATGGTCTGCATTATTTCGGTTTTTGTAGAGTAACTTGATTTACACAAATGCTTATTTCAGACACATCCCTAGAAGAAAATCTAGCTACATGTAAGGTTAAACATAACGTAACATACGTTGACTGATTGCCTTCGCCTGAAGTTTAAACCCTTCAATAGTCGGTTCACGACCAATTTCATTATTTATTTATATATTTTTTGACGACAATTTTCGTCGTCAACGCTCGACAGATGTAAAAACAAGGTGAAAAAGACTAGGGCATATTGAAATACTGCAAACTTGCTGTCACAGCAATGTTCAGATAAAGACGGTCCACTTACTTCTAAAAAGCACACCAGACTTGCAACGTCTTTCTGACCGCAGAAACAGCGAATCTGATGGATTTCCCTCTTTGCATTTGCAGCGTCCTGTGTGATGTTCGTCCACTACTACTTCAGCAGCACCGAAAGAGCTACAATTACCGCAGTATTCATTAATGGAGAAGGTATCATCATTCGAGTCGACGTCGCGGCTTATCTCGCTGTAAAATACATCGCCACGGGCTTTGATTATTAAATACCACACGACACATAATCCCGTAAGAGGTAAAATATTCCCCAACATTACAGTAAATCGCAGGAGTAAATAATGCAAACATCATGTTCGCCGAATCTTTGAAAAATGAGAAACTTGAAACCAAACCATGTGACTCGAAAATAAGACGTAAGCCGACTGTTCAAATATTTGCCCTCTCACGAATTCTTTGCCTACAAAGGGAAATAAAATTGAAGCTGGCGAAGGTTTTCATTCTTTATCACTAGCAATTTCGGGCTCTGAATTGCGAAGAAAAATACAGCACAACTTTTTCGAAGAGAAAGACCCTTTTTTCGCCCCTTTAGGAATTAACCCATTTCGAAAGCGCGCCAGCGCGCCAAATTTACAGGAAGTAATCTATAATTCCTTTTATGATTTATTTGCAAGTCACTTTTCGCGACCTCTTTTGATTATCAATTACCGAGTGAAAACAAACCAGAAAAACTAATTTAAAACTCTGTAGCGAAGATTTCTCCTATGAAAAGCTGAGAATAGAATGCAAAAACTCTTTGCAATGTGGACCCGCGGGGAAGGTGACAATAAACCACTTGATTGGCATCGATAAAGATAGCTTTTTCCACGAATTTATAGCATGATTTTTAAAAAAAGAAGACGAGATGAGAGAGATTAGAGGTGACGTCAATCACATCCTTGTGATCGAACCTGTAGTCTCGCATCACCAACAACTTCCGACAGAGGTAAGACTGAACGCAGAACGGGTTTTCTAAATGGGGAAGTTTCACTTGTGGCGTGCCGCCGAGGCCTTCAAATTTAATAACCCTGACCCGATCAGTCAGATTTGATCAGATATTGACAAGGTAGCCTGCGAAGCAGGCGCTAGGAAATAAATTGGCGCAAGAAAGGACGGGCGCGCCCATTTATTTCCTAGCGAGCGCTACGCAGGCTATAGACAAGGGATCTCGTTCCCAGGGTTCTCTCCTACAACGAGTACAGTTCACCTTCCACCGTTAATCCGCTAATCATTGGCTGTAATCAATACAATCACTACTATTTGCTTGAAAACTGTCTAACGTGCTTAATCCATCATCTTGGCTCGTAATTAAAAAACCATTCAAAATAAAAATTAATGTCACGCGTGGAACAGTAACGTTACAAGGAGCCCCGTAAAAAGAGCCCCTGAAAGGAGCCCTAAAAGGAGCCCCGTAAAAGGAGCCCTGAAAGGGGCCCGTAAAAGGAGCCCGAAGAGGAAAGCAAGAAGACAAGGGAGAAAGCAGACAAGCAAAACAAACAAACATTAACTAAAATAAGCAACTTTTATAAAAGTCTTGTAAATAAATCGAAAAATTAAATTACAAGGTAGTGAAAATATAGTAACAAGGGTTGAACAGTTAATATTAATTCCAATTAATTAAATATATGAGTTCAAAGTAGTAAATTGTAGTTTCTTATCATTTCAGAAACACTTCATAGAAAATACTTTTCATCCAACAAATAATAATTAACTGTAGTTACAAATGTACACAAATATCTCCGTTAAATTAATTGTCGAATATTTCGCTTTGTTTTGAGCAATGAGCAGATTAGACAAGGGATTATCTAAAACAGTTGAACTGACCAAGACCAATTCAACTCATACCTTCTCGACTCATGCCAGGTTTTAAAAGGGCTTACTTTGTTCACACTAAAGGGGATGGGTGCAAATTTTTGAATTTCATGAAACATAGTGCCTTTAGCAAAGAAAGAGGAAAAATCCACGCTGGAGTTATGGTACACAAACTAAGGTTGGAATGGGTAAAGTGACTGTTTGGCATTATTACAAATTGTACTGTGCTCTGATCAAATATTTTGGGTCTGGTTATTTTTGATGACTCATGCTATTAATACAGTCTCAACAAAGTTGATTGCATAACTAAAGGTGGCAGGAGAGGAAGTAGCAAAGTTACTTTCTTTCTTTCTACATCGTATCCTCATTACACCAAATCAAAGACCTATTGCTATAGAGGTGGATTTTTTTTCTCAAACAACGCGCGCTCTCATTGGTCATTTCAAGGTCACATGATACCTATAATGACGTGTCAAAGAATACCCACTTCTTCATGTGTTGCTCTGCCTGGAAAAGGTAATCTTATCCAGCGTGGAAACACATGCGCAAAAAGACACCATTATCCAGTAGCTTGACACCTCTCTGACCAATGCAAGGCCAAAGAATATCCTACCGACCCGGTAGGATATTCTTTGGGGTTAGTTGCCTAAGTTTTGGCCTGCAGAACAGGCGTGATTTTATCGCGTTTTTCTGGCGAAAGAAGGCAAACGCGACCCGAGCGAAGACGCGAGACACGCGCGACGAGGTAAGGCGCCTTCTCACGTAGGGCGTGTACAGCCCGCCAAAGTTTCAGCTCTTCGACATCCCTGTCCAATTTACTTTAACACTTGGTTTGTAAAATCGAACCTCTCTGTAAGTTTATACATTAGCTGGAGCACATAGTGTTGCGCGATTCACCTCAGTAGAGGCAATAGATGATAAAAACCTTTTTGGATTGTTGAATGGCTGATATAGGCGAGAGTCCCCCAAACGATTCAGGGAGAGCGCGACATTCGCCTCTAACGGCTTACGGCCACTATCCAAAGGGTGTGAGAGTTAAAGACGGCCTTGTTTGCACCCTACGTAAGATGAACAAAACGAAACAAATAATATGACATATTATAATATGACGACGACATAAATGCGTTATATAACTTAAAAACAAAACAAACAACACAAAAACAAAACAAAAACAAAACAAAAACTGCCAGACTTTTCGGGTGTGGACCATGGTAAGTGTAATCGCGTCCTTTCAAACTTGCTCACGATTATTCCAACTCAATTTGCCGAATGAGGAAATATTTCTTGGAAATTCCAAGCCAGGCCGCACTTTTACGGACGAAGTTTAAAAATCAGTGAGAGTGATTCACTTTGATTTTTGTTTTTGATGTTGCATGGTGCAGTGACCCATAGAGAAATGTACTTAAACGTGTTTTTTGGCCGATAAAAGCTATTCTTGTTTTGACGTTCTTTATTTTGTGGTCACTAACTATTGTGGTCGCTAACTATATAACCTAATGATTTGATGGGTATGTGTCAGGGCCTTCCAGGACCGCATACATTGGGGGCTCAAAGCCTTGATTTGTGATACCATTTGATTGAGAATCAGGTCCCTCTAGAATATCATACACGACACCACCGGTCGGGCAGGCATAGTCATAGCTGGGTCCTTCAAGCGCATTATACAATGGTGCTGCATAAGACGGATCCTCCTTGGGACACTTCTTAGAGCCCTCTTTCGCTGCAATTTCCTCGAGTTCGTCCAAATCGGCATAATCAGCGTATTCCGGAGACTCTTCAATGTCCTCTGGGGGTGGGCCTGTGGAGTATGGAGGCTGGTACTCTGGGGGACTGGGTGAGAGGTTCCTTGGGCTTTGATTTGGATTGAGTAGAGCTAGATATTCTGGAATATCTTCTCGCCACTTAAAGAAAAATAAAATTATTACTTACACCAATTTGCCGTATTAAAAGAGTGGGTAAAGTAGACATAGGCAACAGGGACCCTACCACGCAGACACTCTTAGCCTGTTCCAGACTTCCAGGCGTTCAAGTAGTAGACTGCGGCGTTCAGATGGTGAGGAGCAAGTCTAATCATACGAGGGGAAAATGAGGAAGAAAACACGGGGAAACTGGGGCGAGCTCTAGTCTCCCCCTAGTTTTGTTTTGTTTTTGTTTTTGTTTTTCCTCGTCAATTTAGCCTGCGAGCAAGCTCTCCTATTTGGGCAAGCGAAGCGAGCCTCGCGAGAACGCCCCAGCCCCTCGCGGCTTCGCCGCTCGCTCGCGCGTTCTCGTGCGGCTCGCTTCGCTCGCCCAAATAGGAGAGCTTGCTCGCAGGCTATCGTCAATTTTGCGCCCACTCTCTAAGATCTGTGACGCCTTAAACAGGCTAAGACACTCTAAACCAACTGTATACTCTAGTAATGGCCTGGACGATGTGTGGGTCAGCTGCAACGCAGGCTAGGTGATCTCTTGCTGATTTGCGCCGCCGACCAAGAGCCATAATGGTCCCATTATGGCTCTTGTCGCCGACCTATTCTTTGCCTCGTCAGGCAGGGCTTCGTTGCGTGACAAGACAACGAACGGCTACATAGGAGACCTGGCCTTAGTTTTGACAGACCAACAAGCAAACGAAAGTGACAAAAACACCGTACAATATGTATTGTACACATGTACGATCGAACCTCCAAGTGCGACCACCTCTCAAAACACCAAAATTTTCCCAGATGGCTTTATAATTGAAACTTCTGGTAAACGGTTGTCGGTTTTGGAATTTTTCATTGTTTTTAACCTCTTCCAAGCGACCTTCCGATACAATGGTCTGATGTCTGATCTTTGTGTTAACTCCATGTACTTCGCTACTTAGAGTATGGAAAGATCTCTTAGAAACAACATAGATATACATATATTGTAACCTAAAAATTGCATGCAAATCATGGCTTCTCTGCAATGCGACCTCCTGCAGTTCGACTCCCGTAGGCGACCACTGACTCTTCGCGTTTTGGGTGGTCGCTTACGGGAGGTTTTGACAATATTTTAGTGTTTCATCACATATAAAAAAAACATGAACAAAGTTGAAAACCCGACCCTTGGCCTAGTATTTTTGACGAACTTTGATATGGTTGATATCGTGATGAAACATTGTTATGAGTGCGTGTTTGGTAAAAAGACAAAATAGTTTCCCGCAAGAACTTGAGGATGCAAGAATGAGACGTTTTAATTTGATATTCAAACTGGCGTGTAAGGCTTATAGCCTCCTTTGTTTTAACATTTGAATAACGAATGAGTGAAAAGGCAGAAAGGTTTTGAATAAATGTACAAAGAGGTTAGATTCTGTAGAAACTAATTTGGGTTAACTACTGGACCAACTCTTGTAATGAGTTAATGTCTCAACCTAACTTTTAAATCTGTGGATCAAGTTCTATTGTGTTACCATTTAAATGAAACCTTTTTGGCAGAACTTTTGAATGGTACCATTTATTTCTGAGGATTTTACAAAAATAAATTTTATTTTTCCTTGCCCACCATCAGAGGTAAAAGGGTTAACGGATGTGGTTAAACAGATTCACATTAGACCGAGACATGCGCCTTCTCACCTGTTGAACAGTATTTTTCTGCAATGGTTGGTACATCATTCCATCTGGGTTTAAACTCTGATACACTGCTGCTTTCGGGTCAGAATTAAACCGCGCACGAGCATCATCCTTGATCAAACTCTGATAAACAGGCTTCTCTTCATTTATTGTGCCCTCCGGATTATCATAAATTGGTTTTTCTCCGTCCGGCCTGCTGCCTCTTGTGAATTGGTCCCTATTGTCGTAAGTGTTTTCTCTCTGTATCTTCCTATTAGGAGTGTTAAGGGGCTTCATTTTTATGTTGTTCAAAGGCGGGGAGTCTTTGGCTCCCGGGTTCTTCTTAATAAGTACCTCTCCATCGTTGTCATATGATGTATCACCTGAATAAGTGATAACAGAGATCAAATAAGTTAAGACGGAATCCACCAGGACATTGAGTAATTTTGATTTTCAGTGGACAAAAATCTTGTACCAGAGTAATTTAAAGAATATTGCATTCTTTCTTACACTTTTCAAGGGCTAAAAATGCAATAAATCATCTGAAGTAACACCAAAAATAATTTCCTATGAGAGACCGAGAAAACAAATGTCAAATTTCACAAAATGACATCTTTCACCTAAAATTTTCAGAATTTTACCCGTGTAATCACAATTCTTGTGAAATTTGACATTCATTTTCTCGGACTTCCATGAGAAATTTTCTTTGGTGTTACTTCAGATGATTTATTACATCTTCAGCCCTTGAAAAATGAAAAAAAGAATGCGATATTCTTAAATTTATTCTGGTAGAAGGTTTATGTCCACTGAAAATTAAAATTACTCAAGTTCCTGATGGATTCCGTCTTAAAAGTTTAATCGCCTAAGATGGCTGCGAAAAATCCAGAGATCTGAATGGTAGGAGCGATTATAAGAAACTCCAGCCCTTAAAAACTTATCTCAGTCATTGAAGAGTTGTTTCAATTCAATTACTGAAAATTATTGAACGCTGTTCTGTGATCTTATGAAAATCACGCTTAACTTAAAGGTCTGCGAGTTGAATCTTGCGTTTTGCTTGCGTTCTTTTGAGTAACCTGCACTGACTTGTATCCAGTTGGTATGAAAACTGTCAGGGGCTCGCAGCTGGGAGCTGTTTTCTATTACCTAGAAATTTTTATAGCTAAAAGATGGCTAAACATTTCAAGAGAACTCTTCTTTACATCCAAGATTTTGCGGCGGAATTTTTGCCATTAAATTCCCTGGAAAGTTCCGAACTTGGGTTTCCATATTTAATCGCTCCCTAGATATGGCTATTATTTGCAAGAAAGGACGCAAAACGTTTCGGTTGTGAAAATGGCAACAAGAAGAAGTATTAAGAAGGTCTCCCGTTCTCGTAAATCTTACATAGCATCTAAGATCTTTGAGAAAATAACAAGAAAGCCCGAATAACTGGTTCGGAAGAGCAAAAGTTCTCCTAGGATGTCCGAACAGATAAAACCTTAAAGCGCCACTAAGAATGCACTTGCAGAGCTTTAAAAGGCTCTTTAGATAGCCGGAGGGTCAGTGTTAAGATTGTGGGGAAACTTCCAGTAGACCTGCACCGTTCTAAACCTCTTATTTCACTGGTCCCCTTTAATCTGCACTTCCATTGTTTTCAGGGATAGGGGCATTGTTATGTGACAATCCCTATTGTTTTCCCAGTTAATCAAAAACAATCTTTCAAATGTGGGGATCGCCGATACTTCCCCTAACTCAATGTCAACACGAGCTTCTTACTTAGAACAAAATGTTGGGTTAGGGGAGGGGTAGGTGGGGTATACTGTTCGTAGGATCTTATTACAAACAACTGCATGGGACATTTCTCAACATTCTCTCTTTCCATGTGGTAGATGTGTTACACGAAGATCTTGCGCCGCAGAGACAATCACTTACAATATCTGTAAAAACACAAAGAGCTTAACAAGCGGGAACTTGACGATCTGTTGGATGGATGTCTGTGCACATCACTTTTGCCCGCTCAACAACGTTCGGTGTATGTGTCAAACGGTTTTGACGCAAGTAAATGTTTATCCTTTAGAACTTACATGATCGCCTTTTCGTCATTTTTAAAGTCGAAAAAAAAGGCAATTACGTCAAGGTCGTGTCTTTAAAATTGGAAGCCTTTTTGTTAAAAGAAAAAAAAAATGAGAGTGACGCAATGGATTTAGACTGACTAAATCCATCTTACTTAGTAATCTCTTACAAAAGCAAAAGCTATATGTCCATATATCACCCACCTATATATCTAACAACGTTTTTGCGAGTTCTTTCTACGGGTTCCATGTAAGTATTCTCGTCAGATAAAGGATTTCTGAGTATCCCCGGAATAGGAAAGTGATTCTAAGAAAACAAGGAAAATTCTGTCAAACATGGTCAAACTATTTC
This sequence comes from Porites rus, assembly GCA_964035705.1. Lineage (NCBI taxonomy): Eukaryota > Metazoa > Cnidaria > Anthozoa > Scleractinia > Poritidae > Porites > Porites rus. The sequence continues at coordinate 18,613,220 of OZ038004.1, read as the reverse complement.
AACGACCATACAATAATTAAAAATAAACAAAATGAGGTGTTTTGTTAGATAACACGAGCATATATTTTACGGGTTATGTACTGAAAATGCGAGCAACGTTGAACGAATAATCATAAAATCAGGTCAAACGTTGCTTCATCTAGTTCTCCGCCATTGTCTGAGCAAAGAAACTGCCACACTAGAATTTTACTGTGCAAATCAAAATTCTACTGAGTTATGACGTGGCATATTGTCCGTGTTTACCTTTTCTGAGTGGAATAACCGAGTGGAATAACAACATCACACGCTAAGGAAATAATATTTGGAGGTGACCATGGGAGCCGTTAAGGTGCGAGTGTCACGTGAAGACGACAATCCCATCATTAAAGCCACAGTAAAACGGGCAACAGAAACGTGCAACATGTTTTGCAACATTGCTTCAAAACGAGTTGAAAAGCTATGTTACGCGTTTTACCACCCTCGAGTCAAACCTGTCTCGCAACAAACAAGGTCGTTGCAAGGTGCGTGAATACTGTCTTGGATTAAATTACGCGGGAGTCACGCCATACACTGATACACGGTTTGCTCTCTTCTTTCTGCATCAACTTTTCGCAACTTGCAACAAATACAGGTTTTAACGTGGGTACGAACAATGCTTCTCCTCTATCCACGGAACTTCATGCACCATCTTGCAGAGCTACAAAATCTGTCTACATAGACATTTTTTGTCATTGCAGATCCTTGTCACACATATGACAAAAGTCAATGGCCTTTATCCGGTGAGTTATTCTGAGAGAAATTAAAGGGCCCAGCCACTAACTGAAGGCAGTAGGTTCGCATGTGACGAAGTTAACATATTTTTCTCAGTTAGAATAAAATGTGACAATTACGTACCTGTGTTCCTGTTGTTGGGTTTGCAATAACTAAACAAAAACAGAGGACAAAGAATAAGACAACAAAGTGGAGGCTTACGTAGAGGAAAATATTCTGAGCTCCTAGTTTTCTGTATCAACAAAGGATTTAAGGCAAAGTTTGCACAGACTGTAAGGTCATTCAAACCAAACAAGATCAAGCCCGAGTTGCTCAGAATATAGATGGAGATACTGTGAAAGGTTTGAATCAAGGAGTCATTTCAAAAGTAGGTTTACTATGATCGTCCCTGACTCTGAAGATGACTACCGCGCAGGTTGTCGAAACGTCACTCACTGTCAACAACAACAGTCCTATTCAGGACTACGTTCACCCGGACGATCAAACTAAACCTACTTATATGTAATGGTACTTGCCAGATAAATCACTATTCAGTGGCAAAGCAGTGTTAAAGAGACCAGTTTTGCTAGCCGATTGATAGCGATTTAAGGGTAGAGATTAACCCCTGAGGAGTACAGTGGGTGGACCGATGCATGGTCTAAAGTTGTTGCTAACAAATCCTAGGCCTGCCCTTTGGGTGATTGACATTAACTGCGACTTAAATGATGTGACAGATAATTTGTAGACCTTCAGTGCGATTTATATCCCCAAATGACGAAACAACAACGACATTCATTAAAAAAAAAGACTCTCAGCGGAAACTTTTTCTCGACTTTCTTTCGTGTTTGGAGGTAGGGGAAAAAACATCTCCATGCATAAAATGACTTTTGATACCTGTTGTTCCTGCATCGTAGTTAGCAAGATCTCTGCAAAACACATTAAAAAGAGGCAGCGTTGAGAAACAATTTCCTAAAAACATACATTTTGAAAACTAGTCAAACCTTTTTCTGTCCATTCTATCGATTATGTAGGACTATCAATGACGTCGATGTTACGATGAATGTCAGTTACGTTGTCTTTCGTTCCTGGTGTAAAAATTTAAAGGCTTTTACACAACAAAAATGTTTGGCCGCAGTGAAGTCATGTGAAAACGCTCTTTATATACCGATTTATAACTTTTGTGCCGCCAATAAAACCATATCGGAGAGGGTATTAGTCTGTAACAGCAAGGTTTGTTTTGGTCAAATGTCTGTACTTTTTACCGAGGATTTAGCTTTGATTCTCGTTAGGTTTCCGTCATAGCTAGTGGTCCACAATTTAAAGGTTGACTTCACACTGTACCTGCTTTTTCTCCGTTGAACTATAATGAACCATAAACACAGAAATCCAAGGACTAAACAGCCAACAGCTGCCACTCCCGAAATGACTGCAATCATTGTCATGCTACGTTCATCATCTTTGTCACTCAGTGCCTTCTTATCTTTGATGGGCTTTTTACTCCCTGGAATGTATTCTTTAGAAGGCGTAACGGTTATAGCATCTGCAGTAGTAGGCTGTGTTTTGAGTGATGGTTTTGTTGTTACGGAACTATCAGTAGAACTCTCTGTGATTTTAGGGGTCTCCGGCGAGGGCTTTGCTGAAACGGCTTTGGTTGTTTTTCGTTTACTATATGGTGCCTTGCAAAAACAATGAAGTGGTAAAAAAGTTATTAACGGAAAGCCCATTAGACTGCAAACAGTCTGTCTTCAGATTTGATGAGGGGAGTGCACACGCGCGCGCTCGCGAGTTCAGTCACGCGCGTGGTAATTTGCGTGTCTCGCGCGCTTTGCTTGACAGACCAAGAAAAAAGAGAGGCTACTCAAAGTCTAAAACCCTATATGAATCAAGTTAATCCTGGTAAATCCGGAAAGCGGAAAGAGTGAGCCTGGGTAGTGGCCTTTTCCATTTCCTTTCAGCTCAGACTGTGAGCAGTCTCTTATTTTTCTTTTGAGTCAGAGTAGACCGAGTACACGCGTGAGGGGCGGCAGAAACGAGGGCGCAACTATTATTTTACTTTTTCGCTCGTATGCCCCGACTGTCTCCTGTCTCGCACACCCACACCCCCCAACTGTCTTCTCTGCTTCCAGTAACTTGTGCAACACAGCCTGACCGAATATCTAGTACTTACCGCCCCTTCCCCTGTTCCCACCTCCAAGAACCAAGTGTATGCATTTCAGGAATATCTACACTATATTTTGTATAAACAGGAAATGCATGAAGTTCAACACAACTGTCTGCTATAGAGAAGTGTTCAAGATTTTAGCTCCGTACTTTGATTTTTATTTAAAATCACACTGTCCAGACTAATCTTTCAGTTACCTTTGCTGTTCGTGTGGCCTTTACAGTTGTTTTCACTGCAGATGACACTTTTGTTGTTCCCTTGGTTTGGCGTGTTGTTTCTGCTCTTGTGGTTAACACAGTTGTGGTAGAAGATTTTGCTGTGGTTATGGACATTGAAGTTGTAATTGGATATGCTTGAGTTGTAGGATCTGAAAAGGTCCCTTTTGAAAGACAAAATTGTGTCGTTAGTGGCAGAATCTGCAGCGGACTTTATAAGCCCAGTTGACAAAAAAAACCCATAAGCTGCGGGGAGACTTATGTGAAGTTTGGGTAGAGGTGTGCCACTGAGGCCTACAAATCCTGACCCTGTTTGAGACAAAAACCATTCATTTCACTTTTCATGACCCTTTTTAATTATATAAGTATTTTTCTTATAACGGATATCATGATAGAATTAATGTTTAGAAACAACTGTTGGTACTGACCATGTAAACCTCACACCACCCAAGTTGACCCCTTGCTCAAGGCTTTTAGTCCATAAAGACACCCTGTTTAAGATGCAAGAGCATGAAAGATGGATAGTGCTATCCGCCGATAAATCACTATGCAGCAGATAAGTTGAACAAATGACACCAGTACATCCTTGTTTAGGGCCAAATAAGGGGGTGCCCAGGGATGTCACTAAGATTTCAGGTTGCCAGGTAAATATAACAAGTAGGTGGGGAATCAAACAGCTAGGGATTTCTTTATTTGGTTCTATTTTTCTTCTATTTTGCTATGAAAGTAGCCGGAGGCCACTTCAATAGTTGGGGGAAATCCCTGGCCCCCGGCTCCTAATGACAGCCCTGGGTGCCCACCCAGCAAAAGAGGTATCCATCCCTGTCCCTGTTATGTCATGATTATTTTGCATTGACTGTACTATCATCAAGTAATCTGGGGGAAGGGGGGTTTAATACTCCTTAGTGCTTCAAGAAACAGGGCGAGCTATTTATAGTTGGGTGGGGCTTTTATGACATCCACACCAACTCCTGAATGTTAACAAGCTTGAAATGAATGAGCTCTTAAGAAGAAGAGAGGAGTATTAACGAACAATTGTTGCACTCACATGATTGGTTGCCTTTTGTTTTAAACAAAACACAGAAGGTCACCCTATGCACTGGAAGTCCACATTCACCACTTAATTTCATTATGTAGCCAGAGTACAAAGATGGCATTTTTCCAGTCCACTGATGACACACAAATTAAAAGAAAAACAACAAAAATATTAGAGATGTGGCTGGGTACTCCCCACTCACCCCTCCCCTAACGCAATGCTAGTTCACTAACTTCTAGCTTAAGGCAACATGGTGTATTAGAGGAGGGGAGGATTGACACTTCCTGTCGGTTAATTAAATTACAAAAAAGCATATACAGTTGTATATATATTTCATTATAACTAGTAATAACCAAAGGTTATGGGGTGTGGGTGACAATGACCAAAGGTCAAAATGCTTTTGCTCCAGCGCTGTGCTTTGCATAAGTTTTACATGACAGAAAGTCAAAACACGCATGATCAGATTAAGAGTGATAGAAGACTCAAACGTGCGTGATCAAATTGTGCTATGTGCATTCCATACATAATGTACATTCTTAGTGGAAGACCAAACGAATGCTGGCTACATATATGTCGGTTAATTAAATTACAAAAAAGCATATACAGTTGTATATATATTTCATTATAACTAGTAATAACCAAAGGTTATGGGGTGTGGGTGACAATGACCAAAGGTCAAAATGCTTTTGCTCCAGCGCTGTGCTTTGCATAAGTTTTACATGACAGAAAGTCAAAACACGCATGATCAGATTAAGAGTGATAGAAGACTCAAACGTGCGTGATCAAATTGTGTTATGTGCATTCCATACATAATGTACATTCTTAGTGGAAGACCAAACGAATGCTGGCTACATACATGTGATGCATGCGTAATAACAACCTGGAGATTAATAAGCTCCTCTTGTCACCCACAAGAATTTAAACATTAGACAAAACATAACATACCGAAAGGTTGGTATAGGGCCATTTAGGAATTCGTCTGATGTGAAATGTGTCTTTCTCTTTCCTGCCGAGATCCTTCCATAAATTCTGCTTAAGATACTGAGCGCCTGTAATTTTACACTCATCTGGCAAGGAACCATTCATGCCTTTAGAACCTTGTGCTTTAAGATCCAGCGTCAAAAGAGGTTGTGACTTAAGAATAGTTGCAAATGTCAGTGAACAACCTAAACAGAAAAAAGAAACTATGATTTTAACGTCATGTTGAGCTTTCCTACATTCGAAAGGAAAAATACAGAACGGAAATGCTTCCAGATACATCTGGTTGTCACGCAATTCTGGAAGATTTGCGTGACGAGTGCTGTTCAGAGGCAAGGAAATGTATGTTTACATTGCGCAATAGTCTTCGATTAGACCAAGATAAATATACAGTAAACGAACTTGACATGCGTTTATTAGGTGGAGTATGAAAGGTAAACAAAATACACGTTGATGTAGTCGTATAAAAAAGATTAAAAATCCCTCTGAAAATAATTTTTTATTCCGCGACAAACAACTTCACGCAAAGTGAAATTCTTAAAACCTCGTTTACAAAGATATAATATTCTTTTCCCTCTATCACAACGTTTTCTAAGTGCTATTAAACATTTTTCTATTCACAAGCATACCGGATTTTTTAACAAAACACAGAGATGATCATTGGCGAAAATACAGTCGAAAGCAAAATATTGCGAAACCCTTACCTGCAAATGTTCGAAAAGGAGAATTTTCTACACAAGTTGAAGTTTTTGGAGAGGTACCCATTCGAAAGGTTGAATGAGAATAAGTGCAACTACAAATACAGCATCCTAGATTACTACAATCTCCATTCCTGTCCAAACACCACTGCCTTCCATTGTCATTTCGCCGCGGACACTTTCCAAGAGGATCCATGTTCGTAAATAAGTCGCGGCGGTCCCCGTGTATCACTCGTGTTACATTGAAGTGGAATCCTTCACACGAGCGAAGGAGCAACAAAAGGGTCAACACGAACCAATGCGGCATTCCAAAATTGCTAATTCCCATTCTCTTTCTTGGATTTTGAGCACCAAAGTGGATTAGCGCCTAACAACAAAAAAATTGAAATATAATTCCTCCTTTCCGGAATCTGTAGATTCACGTCTATATCACGTGTCGTCTCTCTCCGAAGAATAGCGAAGCACTTTGCGAAGTAAGAAAGAATACGACGACGATTTGCAGTGTTTAATATGGCGGACAGCAGGGAAGAAAGCGAAAACATCGAAGGGGACGAACTGCAGAAACCAATGAAAGTTAATGGCAGATACGTTGATCCGTGGGGGACTACAAATTTTCCTTCAAAAACAGATGTGTTCAGATGGATGTTTAAAGAGAAAAATGAGCGCGGAATCGGAGGTGGTTTGAAAGATCTGTACCGCTTCAAAACGCAGGCAAGTTCTTTTCTTATTTGTTACGTTAGATCCAGTCTTGTTTGAAAAATGAAATGCAAAAGGATAATTTTTATGACTTTTACAATGATTTTGTGGCCCAACGGTAGTCGCATAATTAACCGGGTTCCACCGTTCTATTACGTATAATAACATCTGGGAACACAGTAAATTGATGTGTTTTTGACAGAAGAGAACAAAGGGTATCTCATCCCCATTAATTTTCTGTTTTTGCAGTTCACGTGGACAAGGTAATTATAGCCTTTTCTACATTTAATTTTTAAGACAGTTTCTCCTTTTAATTCTGTTTGTATACAAATCCACAGGAGCTTGAAAGAACTCTTCCTGTCTTGACCCCTGACAGTAAAGCTTTGTCATCTCCCCCCACAGATGCCATTCAAGTGACCTGGCTAGGTCATGCCACTGTTTTGGTTCAAATGGACAATGTCAATATCTTAACTGACCCTAACTTAAATACGTTTGCCGGGCCTTGCAAGTCATTAGGCATGAAGCGTTATCGACCACCTCCTTGTAAAGTGGACGAACTACCAGTGATTCATGCAGTATGCATCAGTCATGATCACTATGACCACTTAGATGTCAAGTCTGTTATGGCCCTTAATCAGAGGTTCGGAAAAGATCTTTGCTGGTTTGTTCCCATGGGACTGAAAAACTGGATGAGTGAATGTGGGTGTCAAAACATCATTGAACTAGAATGGTGGGAGGAAGCTGAACTACCAGAGAAATCGCAAATTTTTCCAAAGTTTATCTTCACTCCCTCGCAGCACTGGTGTCGCAGATCATTGACGGATCGTAATAAAGTGTTATGGGGAAGTTGGACAATAATAGGGGCAAGACATAGATTTTTCTTTGCTGGTGATTCTGGATATTGCAGAGGGTTCAAGCAGATTGGAATGAAGTACGGACCATTTGATTTTGCTGCCATACCTATTGGAGCATATAAGCCAAGGTCAGTGTCATTTCCAAACGAAAAACAATAAACTCCTCACAGCGTGCAAAGAAAGTGGTGTCCAATAGCCCGGGGCTAGTGGATTTTGCTATTGGACTAGTGAATTCTGTTTTTAACTTGCCCAACGGGCAAGTGATGTTTTTTTAAGAATTCGAATAATAGAAGAACTGTGAAATCAATTGTGCTCGTCAAAGAGATTTTGGGGCTGGTTGAAATAACATCTGGGCTAGTAAATGCTAGCTTCAGCTTGCCCGAATGGCAAGCTGTAAAAATGATATTCTTTGCACCCTGCTCCTCAACAGAAGGGAGAGAGAAAAGAGAGGCAATTTTTTGTGATCGCGCTGGCTCCCAGTGAAGCAACAACATTATTCTGGACTCACTGTACTAGTATTTAATGGCATAACAGGAAGTGCCCCAGTGCACTCAACATCTACGAGCTCATAAGAAGGACGGCCATCTCGACAATGACAACCAAAAACTCAGAAATGTTAAACATGCCACTCCTCCATACTGCTCAGAGATGGCGAAAGGTCCTTTCAGTATAGGACAACCTCTGTTTGGAATAAATATTGGAGCCAGCACTAAAGCTGAGCAAATCCATGGCTGATATTAAGCGTCAACTTTATAGGTGACTGCTTATGGATGTCTCCTTAATGTAGTTACCAATATTTTTTTTCTCACCATGGTGACCTAAACGGTTGCAGTTTGGAGCACTGCCTTGTTTAACGTTGATGTTTTTCATTTCCAGGTGGTTTCTACAATTCCAACATGTAGATCCTGCAGAAGCTGTCTGTATTCATGAAGATCTTCAGTCTGGTCATTCATTAGGAATTCACTGGGGCACCTTCCCAACAGGAAAAGAGGTATGTTACATCTGTACAAATGGACATGTTACATGTATATTTCTCCTGGGAATTTTTTCGTGGGGGTGTCCCGCCTGGTTCTCCAAACCCTGACCCTATTTCAGACCAAAAAATGTAATTTGCCACACCCATTTTCAGACCTGGCCTCTAAAATCCGTACCCGTTTTCAGAACTGGAGGTGGGCAAAATCTATACACGTTTTCAGACCAAAATGATGGCACAAAAACACATACCTATATGGCTTACATAAGGGAATACCCCCCCCCCCCCTTAGGTCACTCCACTAGCTCTGAGCTATCAGATGACACTTCCTCATGCCCTTAAATGGGGCACCGTCAAATTCTTTTAAGTTTTAAACATAATACTGATTGTGTATCAAGAAAATTCTTTGCAGCCCAATCTCACTGAAAATAATTATAATAAATATTTTAAATGGACATTTAGCGCTGGTCTTTGTTTCTCACTGTTTCATTTACAACTTTTGCTACTATAATTTCTAATGACACCACAATAATATTACATTAGCTGAGTCTTTCTTTTTTTTTCTTAATTTGGCAGCATTATTTGGATCCACCTAAAGATCTTAAAGAAGCTCTCAAGTCTAAAGGGATTCCTGACTCATGCTTTTTCACCTTAAAACATGGAGAAACCAAGGTCATAAAATAACCTTAAAAGCAAAAATAGACAATGAAATTGCTTGAAAAGCAGTAAACTAGGAATGTTAAAACATTTTGAATAATTTTTTTTTTTATTTTGTCGTTATTCATTCATTAAAGATACTCAAAGAGCTTCAACAACCAGAGTCACAAGACTGCTGTGTTTTTTATTAACTTTATGATATAATTGACTTTATTTTATAATGTCAGGGAAGGTTACTGATAGCTTTGCACACAGTGTAGCAAGTACATCGTAGAATGTATTCACCTGCAAAGATCAAGAACACTCTAAGTACATTATAATGGACCACGAAAGAGTTGCTAAATAGCTTGCAAAATTGAATTGTTAGATTAAAGCAGGTAAACTCAGAATAGTTCATAAACATACAACCTGTACTCTACAGTTGTATCAAAAACACAATAAAAATTGAGTGAGACTGTTTTCCTTGTTTTTTACTTGATATACCTGTATCTTTTCTTTTCAAAGAGACAAAAAATGGAAATCGATTTCAGATACATTCAAACCCCCTTTAACGGATACCCACTTAAACAGACAGGTTCACAGTTAAGCACACGCTCATTTATTAAATTACTTTTTTCCATTTATTGTTAATTCTACCAGTTAATAATTCCACTCACATGTATCTCAGCAATCTCAGAGTGTATTTCAAAGTAGAAGTGTATTTCAGAGTAACCTGAATTGGATGGAGGAGCACTATAATCGCAGAAAAAATTAGTGGGTCATGCCAACATTCAACTTATTGTTGACCCGAAGGTTTTATTCCATGCTCGATTAATTTACAGTTATTTGCACATAAGTTGATCAAGTGACTGCCAGGGGTGTGTGCAGATTGGTTGTTTGACATCATTATGACATGATCATGTTGCTTGCACAGACGACACAGCATGCGCGGCAGAAAAACAGCATTTTGATAAATGAGCATACACTGAACCGTGAACCTGTCCCTTTAATAAAGACACCTTGTTAGTAAGGACACTTTCCTTTATCCATGGGAGAAAGTAAGCCCTCACATTTTCTCTAAAATTAATTCAACCTGCTCAGTAATATGAACATCCTGTTTATACGGACACTTTCTACATGTATGGCCCCCTCGGTGTCCGTATTAACTGGGTTTGACTGTACTAACAGAAGAAAATTACTGTATTATAAAGTTTTGCAACACTTTTAAGCTTAGTGTATATGTAACACACTTGAACAGCACTTTAGCCTACATGTATATCCACATACACTACCATGCCTGTAACTTGAATTCAGTTGAAAACTTGGCTGCACTGAGTAGTGTGAATAGAGTCATTGCGTCATGTTGCCATAGTAGAATAATTTCTGGATGACAACAAACCGAAAACATCACTTAAAAAGTGAATTCGCACCATTTCAAACTTTATCGATTTTATTTAATTTCATTTAATTTGTCAAATATTGGTGAAATTTCCTGGGGTTGAATCAAAAGGACAGAAAGGAAAAGAAAGTTTTTATGTTGTGTTCACCTGCTCCACAAAGCAGGCATGTGAAATTAGGAAGTTTCATGTCGCAGTCGTGCAATGACGGCTAAAAAATGTACAAAAAAGCGTGATCACGTGCAAAGTCTTTGTTTTGTTGATCTAAACCTACTGCTTTTTTGCCTTTCTCGTTGCTGTGGCCATCGCCATTGCTTAAGCTCCTTATTGTTGTCATCCAAAGATTTTGCTACCATGGTAACGTGACGTCACACTTCTCCCCTCTATTGCTAAGAAGAATTAGTTAATTTCACTTTGAAGTTTCACACACAGCTGAATTGTGCAAGACTTGATGTTTCAATCATTTACAAAAACAGTAACTGACTTAAGACAAGGTACTAAAGAAGCCGAAACAAAAAGGACACTTGGTTATTGCCTCTAAGAGGCCACACATCCATGGAGATAGCCCAGGGTGTGGCATTGAAACACATCGACTACAGTCCTGACAACGCTTATGAAAGAGTTCAGAACAAACAGTGAATTTTGCACAACACCGCTGCCACTTGTGTCCATTTCTACAAGTTCCATTCTCCATGTTCTCCATAGGAATGTCACTCTCACAGATCGGGCATTTCTCCCTTGCTGGCAAACTGATCTGGTCTTTCAATCCTCCTACCAAAGTAGGGGTCAAGGAAGGGCCATGGTTTGCTTCCATCGGTTGAGCTGCAGCTCTTCTTCCATCATCAGCCTCAGTGCTGTCCTGCAGGGCAATTGTTTGCTCTTGGGTGTCATTGACATTCTTTGCATGCAAAAGATCTTCACCATTTCTCTTACTTTGCACCTGAAATGCAGAAGTGGCTTTCAGGCCTTCAGCGTCACCACACATACGGTAAATCTTGGTCACCAAATCAAGTACAGGAGGATCATTGAAATTCATTACCAACCAGTCACTGATTAACAGGGCTGTCAAACAGTCTGACTGATTGACAGTTTCTGATGCTCTTCCTTCAATCCACTTTGTCAATGTTGCTGTACCCAAACATTTGTACATGTATCTTACTGTACATCCAAGCTGAACTGAATAGTTAGTATTGTCATTGCCTTCACCCTCAGAAAACATCAAGGCCACCAGAGAGAGAACATATTGTCGAAGTATTAGTAAACCATAAGAATAGTGGGAAGGATCTGTAGAGAAGGCCAATGTCAGGTGTTTGCTTTGGCTGACAAAAAGTTGCATAGCTTTGCAAACATCCCATTTGTTCTCCACGTTAACACTTTCATTGCTCAGAAACTGGTCAACTGCTGATGATCCATCAGAGATGTTTATGAACAGGATCTGAGTTTGATGAGATTCTAGAGACTGTGATGTGTAATTGGAAGGGAACAGGAATAAAGCAATGAAGACGGCATTTGCAGACACTCCAATGCCATTACACAAAAAATGTTTCTTGGCATTGTAATCAATAGATCTTGGAGGGGTCTTGTCGCTTGTCAACATTTGCACTGATCCATCAAGGCTGCAAGAAAAGACAGTCCCACCCCGTGCACAAGCCAGTCCTGTGATGGGTAACCTGTGCACTTCTGTTATTATTTTGTAGGTGGGCTTTTGACTCAGAACAGTGCCTTTTACAGAAAATGAAAATATTATGACTGAGGATCCTTTAGAGACAACAAGCCGATAACCGGTATTGGCCTGTGGAGAGGGCATCCACTCCATCCATTGGATCTGCATCTCATCTCTGTCTCCCCAGAACACATAATCCGCTAAACCAGTAATAGACGGCAACACAGCAATACTAAAGACCTTCACAAATCCATCAATACTGCCCACGGCCAATAGCCCATGAGTGTTTGTGATGCTCTGCCAGGACAAAGAGCAAGGCCAGGACTGATGAGTGTCAAGAAATCCCTCAAGCTCAACACTTGTTGAGTTCATTGTAATGGGTAGCGTTGCTTTCCAAAAGATCACGTGACCACTCTGGTTTCCGGTTGCCAACACTGCAAATCTACTGTCACTCCCAGAGCTTCCTGCTTCATCTGTCATTGAATCTCTGTTGTGATGGTAAATTTCAGAAAACCAGTGTAGACAAGTCGTTGAAAGCAACTGTGTTCGCTCGTTGAACTTCTTGACAGATTCACTGTTGCTGAACACATGCTTTGGCTGACTGGGTTTTTCCTCTGGTGTCTGCTTGACATTTTGACGAATCTCAAAGTTGTTAGCCGCAACATGAGAACGAAGAGCTTGTGATAAATTGACAACTTCTTTCCACTTAAAGCCCAGCATGGGAGGCAAATGAATACAAAGCTGGTGGTCTGAGGAAAGCGTTGCAACAACACAGCGGCCATTGTTGTCACAGTCCAGCGGAGACCACGCGACTTTTTCAAAGCTTATCGTTTCAAATAGTGCTTTATTAAGCTGAGGATCCAAACACCAGTCGAAATCAGAACATCTATCGTCAATGACCTTTTTACGGTTCATACCAACATCCATTGTCCACGGCACACTGTGGCTGGGTATAAACGTCTTCTCGAGATTCAATCCAGGGCGAATAGACGAAACAAGTGTCAGAACGTAAACACCTTGATCAGTAATCACAGATAGTCTGTCGTCTAGAGACCAGGATATAGCGCCTGGAGAACAACGTGAATAGCTCAATTTTACCGTCTCGATTGGTTTTCCTTTCAAAGGTCCAACGTCCGCCATGTTGGTTTTTACGTCAAGGCTATGCGACCGCGTGTTTGTACGGGACATGAGTCATTGGTTTACATGAAGAACTTTTGAGGAGGGTGCATCACGAAAGGAACCACGCCGGATGCTTCTTCTTGGTTACAATTTTCGCTTAATCTGACACAGAACTGATAACAGGTAACAGTACTAAAAATAAGGTGAATTTCACTGTACGTTGCAGTGATCTTCTTTTCGCTTACCTGATACGTGTAACCAGATGTAACTGTAGCAGCAAAACAGTAGGTAGAGGTTGAATTATCGTCTAGTTTTAACATTTGCTTATGCGAGCAAAATGCAGTAATCATATTTTCCCAGGACAATAATTTCGTTACTGAACGTTTGATAAAGGTCCACTCTAACTGTATTTAAGCTGTAAATCCAAGTATGAAACGAAACTCTTTATTTAATATGTTAAAACATATTGAAGGCAATTTTGCTGACTTAGCAAGAAGATTTTATTATATAACTATAACCCGGCTTGCAATTGTCGGGGCTAGATAATCCGGGGGTGGGGTAGTGCTTAAAAAGGGGGAAGAGACTGGAAGGGGGGAGACATGCATAAACCTGTACACACAGCTCTTGACTTAGCTCTTCATCTTTCATACTATTGACATTTCTTATATTAACTTTTTTAGCCATCATAAGCCTCACTCTGCAACTTACAGCAACTCACACACTCTAATGTTTTCTTGGCCTGTTCCAGGCTCCAAGATTAATGGGGAAAGCTTATTGAGGAAAGTTGTGTGCAAAACACGGGGGAGCTGGGAGGGAAAAACATACATGTAAGTGTAGCCTGTAAGCATTGTTGTGGTATGCCAGGTCGGTGAGAAGACTGTGGTGTTCGTTAATAAGATGCTTGCCTTTTTTGCTCACTCATCACTCGCCCATTGCTTTAATTGCTCACTTTTGTCACTCATTGGCACTGACTGAGAGCCTGACACAGGCTAATATTTTCTTGAGTATCAAATTTTTGAATTTTTTTTGTTTGCGAAAAATAGAAAAAATAGAATATGGTGTGCTTAGCATAGGAAGGGCAACAGAACTGGAGAGAGGTTTGGTCTGGTAGTTGCATGTACACTGTAGTAGAGTTTTTGGAAAACATGATTCTCTATCCTTTGACAGGAACAGGGTTTGTAAGGCTCTGGATCTCTCACCCCACCCAAGCATCTGTGGGTCACTCCATGACAAAAGTAAATTCAAAACAGCAAGCTGGCGCATTTCAACTTTTACTAAAGTGTTTTAATAGAAGGTAGGTTGTGAAGACAAGTTAATGTAAATTATATCCCAGTAGATGGGCTGCTGAGGAAAGGCCTGTAGTCAGACTCTTCAAGCTCACGTAGAATACTCCCCTTGTTCATCATATAATTTAAAGGATAACCTGTATTAATTAGCCTACCAGAAGACACCTTCAGTTGTGGTCATCATTAAATTTCTCCTGGTTAGTGTTTCTTTGGAGGTTAGACGTTGATATGACTGATCTCGCTGTATATAGAAAATGGCATCAAAGGGAGCGCCCCCCATACCCTAAAAAAAAAATAAACTGACATTCATTAGTCATATTATCACATTACGTTGTTGCTTGATATACGAAAGACTATTAATTTGGCTAGACTTCTAGTTGCCACGTAGGGGCGTGTGATATAATAATATTATAATGATTATGATGATATTGATAATAATCATGATGATGATGTTAATAATAATGATGATGATGATAGTGATAAAAATGATGATGATAGTGATAAAAATGATGATAATGATATTGATTATTAATAATAATAATAATGATATAAAAAATAAATAAATCTTTTAGAGACATTTAAAATAAACAGTAAAACCTACTAACATGTTCATACTGTAGCCCTATACAACCTTAAGATCTATTCTTCCTGGATCCATATTTTAAAAACTTTCCTACTCTCCCAGTTTAAAAGTTGTACCATGCATACATGTTCATGTAGACGTATGCCACATTTAATTAATGTTTAATCCTTTGGCAGAAATCCTTTTTAAACTACTTTGAAATTTTTTCATTTGTCTGTCCCTGCTGTCACTTACAAATTCAGAGTTTTGGACCTTTGTGTCTGGAGATTTACATGTGAGTGACAACTGACAGACTTTCAGACTTGTCATTGAAAATTATTTGTCAAGTAAATTATTTGTTAGTGTCTCACTAATTACCATCTTCAAGTACCTCCAAAATAATAAAATAATGCTGTGAAATTCATTCACAAGTGACCAATAAATTATCTCTGGGCAGGTCCTGGAGGAGGGGGGTACTCCCTATGATGGCCCATACAGGGAGGCTCCGCCCGAAAGGGGTACCTTTTTCAGGCTTCAGGTATATGAAAGGGAAGGGATTTCACAAGTATAATGTGTATGAAAGGGTAGGGAAATCTATCATTTTACTCTTTAAAGGACCAAAATGGCTAACAGATACATTTTAGGGTGTCAAAGAGACAAGAAACTTCTCAGTTTAGCGATTTATTCATATTTTAATATGAATAAAGAAAAAGACATTGCATTTGCATCAGTTAAAACGAATGCAGTGTTTCGAACTAGGTGATATTGTGAATGGGTCGATCTCCACTTGTCAGTGGGTTTAAAAGGTACAGGTGCACACAAGCCAAAGGCCTAAACAGCCAGACCTTATCCGACTTTCCTTAGTATGAAGCATGCCTATAGGAGTATTGCTACTCTCCCCTGGATGGTATGCTAGTCCATCGTGGGGTAACTCCCCAGCAGTATGTCGCCGGTACCCATTTATACACCTGGGCCCAGTTGTTCGAAGGCTAATTAGCATTAACCCTGGGTTAAACTTTAATCCAGGTTAGTTTTTGTTTTGTCCAAAAGCATTTCCTTAGAAAATTTTCCGTATTCTCTTTAGAGCATTCAGTCATCAAGTTGTAGACAACAACAACTAAACTGAATTTTCCTTTTAAGCTTTCAAATCTGAATTTAAATTTCGCACTAACCTAGGGTTATCTTCATCCAACTTTGAACAACCCGACCCTGGGTAAAGAGAGACAAAGTGGAGTAAAGTTCCTTGTCTAAGGAAACAACATGACAGACAAGGCTTGAACTCCAGACTTCAAGATCCGGAGTTCAAGGTGTTAACAGCATGGCCACACACACTTCCACACTCCAGCAGAAGGTATTTAAAATGAGTACCTTTTCTGCCGGAAAAGGTATTTTGACCTTGGGTAGAACCCCCCCATATAAAACTTCTACCTGTCCAAGGGGGACAGGTAGACCTAAAAACATTTTCCAAGCCAACTTCCAAAATGGTTGCTTCAGAGTGTAAGCACTAAAGCACCTTACACTGTAAGAATACTTATAGGCAAGGTGTAAAATTATAAACCTTTAGCTGAGTGTTTTTTTTTTTTTTTTTAGACAAGCAATTATAATGTCAGCCCAAGTAAACAAGGGCAATGTAGACGATGTAGGCCTTGCGGAGTATCCCAAAGCACAGAGGGAAAATGGAGTATTTATTCTACCTTGGAGTGGAAGATTACCAGCAATGCTAAGTGCCATGAAATGGTTCATGACCTCTCCTAATAATTCCAACGTACCTGGAAATACACTTTCAAGATTTTATAGCTTTGACAATCAGGTATTTACCCATATCTAAGCTCATTACACTGCTGTAAAGATTAAAAGCTTTGTGTTTAACCAGAAGAACTCCAAAGTGGCTTTTTAATGCTGCCATCCCCACCCCAACCCCTTCTCTGAGATGTGTACATGTAGGTGTAGGCATCCTTAATTTCATGCAGTAGAAATCAAGTGTAGAAATTACTGACCCCCCCACCCCCCCTCCCCTGCAAAGGCAAAAGCCTTTGTAATCCTATTTCGTATTAACAATTATTCCATGAGTGCGCATTGGATTTGAGTGGTTGGCTATAATCATCTCATATCCAACAAGCGAGAATGGAATAATAATTTTCTTATTAAAAACGCCTACAAAATACCGAGAATTCTTCCAGACTTTATTTGTAAAAACAACCGATTTTCAGCTTGTTTTTAATTTTGAGCAGACGTGCACAGTTACCCTATTTGGAGAGCATGGTATAATGGCTCATATACCATGATGGCTAAGCCAATCAGAGCTCTAGAATAATTGCATTATCCAATGATTCAGTTTTTAAATTATTATTATTATAACAGGAGTTGGACAAAACCCTACCAGTTCTGAAACCAGTCAAGAAAACTCTAGAGTCTCCACCCGCTGATGATGTTCAAGTGACCTGGATGGGTCATGCAACTGTTTTAGTTCAAATGGACGGTCTTAATATCTTAACGGACCCTGTTTTCAATGACTACTGTGGAGTGGCTAGAATGATTGGCGTGAAGCGCTACCGCCCTGTCCCTTGCACTGTAGATGACCTCCCTGATATTGACGCTGTCTGTATCAGCCATAACCATTACGATCACCTTGACTACACCTCAGTCTGTGCACTGAACAAGAGATTTGGAAATAAGATCCATTGGTTTGTGCCGATGGGCCTGCGTCAGTGGATGAGAGACAGCGGCTGTGAAAATGTCATAGAGCTTGAATGGTGGGAAGAACACTCTCACCCTAAATTTACTGAAGAGAGCAAAGCGGTGAAGTTTTGTTTCACTCCAGCCCAACACTGGTGTCGCCGGGGTATAAATGACACGAACAAAGTGTTATGGGGGAGTTGGTCTGTTATTGGTCCTCGGAATAGATTCTTCTTTGCAGGAGATACTGGTTATCATCAAATTTTCAAACAAATTGGCAAGAGATATGGACCCTTTGATTTGGCTGCAATACCTATTGGAGCATATGAACCAAGGTGTGAAACATTTCCTTTTTTAGGGACAACAACTGGCAGTTATTTTTGCCTATACTACAGAGATTTAAGTGACTTTATTGTAAATCCTCTATTAAGCCACCTAGGGGCTTATTTATTTCAAGCACGTTTTAGGGGGAAATGTTACAGTCTTATTTAAGAATAGGGACCGGGTATTCACAAATCGCAACTTGCAACTAGTAACTAGCAACTCACAACTTCCAACTCACAATGCGCAACTCGCAACTCGCAACTTGCAACTCGCAACTCCACGACTCGCATTCTATGGACACCCGTAAAGGGACAGGAGAAGGGGGCGTAAAAGAGGTGGAGGGCTGAAAAAGAGGTCAAATTAGAGAGGCGAAGGCTTAGTTTAGATGGGGCAGAGGGCTTAATAGAGGATTAACAATATTCCACCAGCTTGCTTCCTTAGATGAGCCTCACCCATAAATGTTGACTCGTAACTAGTTTTCAAAATCAAAGCATTGAATTTCAACATTCAATTCAAATTTCGGACATGGTATGGTTTGAGCTAATTACAAATATGTGTACAAATTTGTTTTCACTTGTATTTCAGAGGGCTGATGCAGTTCCAACATGTAAATCCCGAGGAAGCCGTTGACATTCATGAAGATGTCAAATCCAACTTTTCTCTTGGAGTTCACTGGGGAACTTTCAATCTGTCGTATGAGGTGAGTGCTTTTTCTTTACTTATATCTACTCCAAAAGTAGGAGGAGGGAGTCTTTGAGGGCAAACTCATAACGAAGACTCTCGTAGGACCTATTCGGATATTTAGACAGTTTTAGAGCAAAAAAGGAGAAAGATTTGGACCGGATTGTCCTCATGAACTGGACACGGGATTTGGCGATGTCACCATTTGGGATTCGGGTGATGTTGCTCAAAAGTATCCGAAATTTTGGCTACCGAAAATGGCAGCCAGAAGCCGTAAATATGCCGAAACATTATACTACTGAACAAAAAGGACAGGAAATTAGAGGGAGTGAAAATAAGAAGAACGAGAAGAGAAAAAAAAGCAGTTGTTGCTCCCTTCCTAAAATTAGCTACTTTGGAGATAGTATTTGAACCACAAAATTCTGGTTGAACGAGAAAGACTTTGAGGCAGTAACATTTTCGAGCATCCAGTTCGATTTATTTTGCTCATCTTTCTTTTATTTCTTCTTTTGTATTTAATCAGCATTATCTTGACCCACCAAAGGCGCTCAGCGAGAGACTTCATAACCTAGGAATTTCTGCTAAAGAATTCCACACCATCAAGCACGGTGAGACGAAAGTTATTTCTAAAGATGACAAAAAGACGGCCCAAGAACGTCGAAATGCAGTTGTGTTTGAAACATCTACTTGAGATCCTTTCACTTCCCCAGATAGTATAAAGACTTTTTATGTAATAGCTGTATTTTTAAATTCCGTGAGCGAAGTTCCACGGTTTGCCCCCAGAAAGGGGTTCCTTTTTTAAGCTCTAGGTATGTGAAGGGTTACCCGCACCCGAGGAGAGGGGGGTACTCTCTTATATCTGCCTTATAGGTATGTGCCGCCCCAAAGGGTATGGGTTTTGCGCCGTTTTGGTCTGAAAACGGGTATAGTCTTTTCCTATTCTGGTCTTAATCCGGGTATGGTTTTAAAGGGGATGCATGAATGTATTTGTAGAAAATTCAAATAGCAATTAACATGTGATAGCAACTAGAGATATTGACAAACACAAATTGCTCTCTGGTTTTACTGGTAAGCTCCATTTTTGTTCGCTTGAATCGCGAAATTTAATGCCTTTTTTTCATATTTACCTGTTACAATCGCGAAAATAAAACCCTGCGAAAGGGTGGTAAGAGGTTGGACCTCGGGCTGCACCCCCCGGATAAATTTTTTTCCTGGGCTATTTGCGATTCAAAGGAGACATTTTTTGTATTACTTTCATCTGGCTCTCTTTCTTTTGAATTATTAATTTTAGGAAACGGAATTTGAGATATGTTGCGAATTTTGATGGTTTTTAAACTTATTTTTATTTTTATTTTATTTAATTGACTTAATTACCTGTATACTAGCTACAACTACAACCTCTGCAGGTTTTCGAGAAATTAGCTTTATTCTGGGTATAAAATGAAAAGCGAAAGCAGCTTACATATTCTGCTAATGAGATTCCTGTTGTACGATATTATTTCAGAGACGTTTTTAAAAATAATAATGTACAAAATATGAAAGTGTGTAGAAACAAAACGAGCAGATAATGGATAGTGTTAGTAATGTTAGTGTAATTTATTATATCATTATGCTCGACACTGTGTATAGGACTAGAAAATCGTATATAAGGTATAAATTGATCTATCTTCTATTCATAGCTACATTACATGTAGATTCTTTGTTATACCCTAGATCGTAATTTATTTTAGCTGTTTCATAAACGACCGAAAATGCTAAGAAAGCATTTCTATGTTTGACCCCTAATAACGCTCGCTTAAATCTGCATACAGACCCTTATTAATGATCTTCACTCCTGAGCTTGGGTACCTGTGATCACATTAAAGAAAGCAACTGAACAACGGCCGTATCAACTTAACCGGCAAAATTTATCTCCCTCCTCGTTCTTCGACGGCTGTATCCGCAGGCCAAGACAAACTCTAGCTCTTCGTGTTAGGGACTTGTCGGCGTTCTGGAGCTTTCAATTGATTGCATTCCGCTTTTAAACTACGAGTATCCCCCTTCACTTCCCACCGGACTGGGTATTCGCCCCGGTGTGGGGGGGGGGGGGGGGCATTCCCTTATATAAGCCATATAGGTATGTGCCGCCCCAAATAGTATGGTCTTTGCGCCGTTTCGGTCTAAAAACGGGTATAGATTTTTCTCATTTTGGTCTGGAATTGGGAATGGTTTTCGAGGAAACTACAGAAGTGTATGAACGTATTTGTCGTTTCAATTGCAAATGAATCAGAAAGAAAAAGTAATCAGCGAATTCGAAATGGATTCTAAGAAATCTTTTTGCTTGAGCTTTAGTCTAAAAATGATGACTTCAATTCTACTTATATACCAGGTCTGAAACGGGTATGGATTTAAGAGACCGGGTCTGAAAACGGGTGTGAAAAATTACATTTTTTAGTCCGACTATAAAGTGTCAGGATTTGGGGAACCGGGCGGCACACCCCGACCAAAAATTCCCAGGGGTATTCGCACATTCACACCCGGGGTATGGCTGTACGGAGGACATAACTTTTAGACCCTGTTTACATGGAGTGGGGGGCCCCGGTTTAGTGGGGTAGGTTTCTTTTGTTTTGTGTCCTCCAGAGCGTGAAAACAAAAGAAACCAACCCCACTAGACCGGGGTCCCCCACTCCATGTAAACAGGCCCCTAGGTCTCTTAACATGAATCCATGATTACTGATATGCTCTGTAAACAATCAGCCCAGGATAAGAGCTACCAACGGAAGAACAATGACGTCATAGGAAATGTTTTTTTGTTTAATCCGCCATTTCGATTTCTGGCCTTCTTAATATGACCTCACTGATACAATGAAGCTCTTTTCATTTCTTTTTCCGTTAGCTTTGATTCAAGCAAAAGTCGACTTTTATTATTTAGCAATTATTGAACGAGGCTGAGTGTCATCTGCGAAGAATTATGGAGATCGAGGAGGGTGTTATCCGCCGAGGTCTTGCGGCCTTCAAATTTCGGAGATAAAGGGTTGTTGAGTTCTGTAAATATAATATTCTCCAAATAGTAGATATCGTCCGTCGAGTTGTCTTCTTGCTGTTCTTGCATTATTTTTAGCCATTATATAGTTCGCCTATTTCTTCCTCGTGAAACGGGTGAAATGTTCCGCCATGGTGTATTCACTACCAAAATTATTCAACCTCTTCCCCAGATCGTCTCGGTTTACCGTTTATTAATCTGTCAATTTTGCTACACGATTGACATCATCCGTTCACATATCGCAAAATTCTGCCAAATTTGGTCGACAGCAACTGGTTATGATGAATTATGGGTGGGATTTTAGCCACTTAGAGAGGTAGAAATGTTTTGAACATAAAATGAAGTAGAAGTTGTCAATAAAAGTCCTTCTTTGTCCCATATTTAACTTACAATTTAAAGTAGAAAAAAAGAAATAGAAACTTAGATTCACAAAATTAATTAGTTTCAAAGCCGCGCAGTGGTTGCTCCTGCCACGCCAAAGTTACAGCTGTCTCTATAACGGTTTCTTATTTGCCAACAGGAAGCAACTAAGATAACGGGTGGTCGTCGAAGTCGAGTTTCGAATAGCCAATCGTAAAAATCAGAGTCATAGTGAGTGCAAATATCTAGGTCACTTAAATACATAACATTGTCAGTGGAAATGGCAGTTATGTCAGTCAAGATCTTATTAAAAGTGTCAGGAGTTTGGAATATAAATTATCATGTAAATGTACTCGTAGTGGTGCTGATCGGTTAAATGAGCACTTCCATCTGTAAACTATAGTTTATAGCTTTTGCTTGCTAAGATGGAAAAGCACTTGAGAAGTGTCTCCAGTTTCACTGCTGTTAGAAGGCTGGCTTAGTTTGAAGAAAGGAATTAAAGAAAGTAACATCCGCTCACTAAAACAACAACTGAAAATCTGTCGCCACCATCGTCCTGTTTGTGGACAATACAACATTCTTCGCCATGAAAGAGACAGACAAAGCATGTTTCTTTTTTGAAGACGCGTTCATCAACTTCGATAAAAAGCAAGACATTTTCATCACAAATATTATAATTTGTATTCTCAACTGTGTGCTTTCTTTGGCGACATGTTTCGGGAACTTTCTGGTCTTATTCACGATTAGAAAAACCCAAGATCTTCATTTGCCATCGTTCGTTCTTTTGGGTTGCCTGGCAGCTTCGGATGCTATTGTTGGCTTGATTTGTCAACCACTCTTTGTGGCATTTAAAATAGCCGAACTCAAGGAGAGTTTGACGGCGTTCTGTACTTTGAAAATGCTTCAATCTCTGTCGGGTTGGCTAACAACTGGCGCAACACTTGCTGTCTTAACTGCGGTGTCCGTTGATCGTCTACTCGCTCTTACCCTCCATTTACGATACAATGCAATTGTTACCGTTCCTCGCGTATTCCAAAGCATTCTTGCTTTCTGGATTCTGTGGCTTGTAGCGAATGTTATAAGATTTTGGATGACCAAGGAATGGTATTTAATCCCGATTGTCGCCGTTTTTATCACATTTTTTATTATAACGTTTAGTACTATACGAATATTTCAAATTGTTCGAAGACACCTACGCCAGATAACTGGCCAAACTCTTGCCGCCGGCCCTCCTCAAGCAAACACAGTGAACGTACTTAAGTGCCGGAAATCGGCTGTGACAGTGCTTTATATTTACGGCTTGGTCTGCATATTCTATCTTCCGTTTCTTATAGTGCTATTCATTGACATATTTTATGGATACACAAGAACAGTAAGGATTGCCTATGACTTTGCTGTAACTGCTGTTTTCATCAACTCTTGTTTGAATCCAGTTGTGTACTGTTGGAGAATCGGCGAGATACGACGCGCTGTGAAAAATGTGCTCAGAAAAGAATAACTACACTCGTAACACATGAAGATTTAAACAAAACCTTTTTAAGTTCATTCTGTCTTATTTGAGACTACTGGGCAGTTGTGAATGTTCGCCATATAAAGTTAAAAACTCTTTAGTCTGAGCGAAGGGAGGTTTTTCAACATAACAAGGACTGGTGCTTAAAAACTCGGAATTTATCTGTTGGGGTCATAAACTGGTCGTTATCGAATAAAAATAGAGTACAAACTAGCTTTCTAATTAATAATGCTTATTTGTGCGTTTTTGTGGAAACGAGTTTTCGCGTCTGCGTTTTCTGGTCTTAAGTCTTCGTTTTCGGGGTCTAAGCTTTCGCAAGAACCCTGATTCGTACTGCATTGACTACATTGAACACAAAAAAGTACATGTGGTAATGAACTGATGAGGTGAAGTTACTTTCAAAATATATTGATAAATCAGTCTATTCTTGCTTTGAAAAAGTAGAAGTACTAAAACATTAAACTAGAAAATTTTGCCTCGACAAAAGTCGAGTCACGTAGTTTTACAGTGAGCCCAGCTGGTGCCTTTTCTGATCACGTAACGTCACTGTCAAACTTCGTCCTGAACAAATGCAAATCATACTTTAAATAAACAAGTCGACAAAGTTAGTTGATGCGACTATTTACTGAAGTAAATTATCAGCTGTTATATTCGACAGGAATGTAAGTGTCAGCTCTGCTTAATTGCAATTCTAAGTTAGTTTCCTTATGATTGAACTCGAATGGCTTTCTTCGGTAAATTCAGTATCAGATAAGGCTCTAAGCCAACCCCTTCCCCCATCCCCCAAAAAAGAATCTTAAGTGCGTCAAATTGTCTCATTTGAAAAATCGTATTCGAAAATTGTTTATAAAGACTGCTTCGAAACAGAATAATCATTCCACCGACTACTGAACTAAACTTGAATGCTCAGTTTGTTGATGACGCGTTCAATAAATCTAGGCGCCCGAGAAGCGCTACCCCGCTTGCAGAGTCGCTTCGATCTTTCCGAGATAAGCCCGACTTATCTAGGAAGATCGAAGGAGACTCTGTTCGCAGGGTAGAGAAGCGCGTGTGACTATTGCTGAAGAGTAAAATGCATTTCCAACGCATTTGAATTCTTATGCATTAGAAAGTTTCTCAATGATTCGTATTTTTAACGCATTTTTAACCTTTTCCATGGATGCGTGCATCTTCGTCAAGTGATGCAGAATGATCAACACATTGTCAATTTTACTATTTGTTTTGTTTTTTCTTTTTTGCGCGACGATAGAAATGATTTCGAAACGTCAACGCGGTGCACGTAGTCACTCCAACATGTCCTTTTTACAATGCGCTGCTGCAAATGGTCTAGTCTCTTTTGCAGCCGTATTGAAATAAGACTTCTCGTAAGACTTTTGTCATTATTCGTGACATTGTGTGGGAAGACTCATAAGACCTGAGAGGAACCTCAGAAATTTATATCTTGACCGCGCTTTGAAGTCGATAAATTGTAAAACAGAAACATTAGAATTTTTAAAGAACAAAAACTCGAAAAATATTCTGTTTCCTTACTACGTGTGTTGAGAATAGATGATTTCGCAGTGACGTCATCAAATTGTAAAGTCAAAATAGCGAATTTATACGAATTCTTATTTACACTAGGTTGAAGATAAACAAAAAGTAAATCTTTGTACAAATTTCCATTCCCGTAGCATGTTTTATTTCGAAAATACAGCAACTTGAACTTCCGTATTTTCACAGTGCTTGACACCAAAATAGGAACGCTGAGTCGTTGAAAAAAAGTCTCTCCTCTTGATTTTCAGCAGTATAACCATTTCAGATATTAGAGGATGTGTTTATGCGCACGTATACTAGTTCTCGAGTAAAAAGAAAGAGCTTTCATAGAAAAAGTGAATTCAAAACAGATGTTTTTGTTGATTTCCGGCTGCCATATTGGTGCACCAAATGACGTCTCCATACAAAGCTCTACGAAGGTGCGTGAAACTTTTCGGCAAATAACTCAGAAACTGTGGGCCAGAAAGACCTGAGACTTGGATAAATTGTTTATATATTAGTCTTTTATAACATTTCATTTTCTTGGTTTCTTCCACTGGACGGTTTCCAATTTATTTTTTGTTACGTGACAGTGAAAACGATCTCAGTATTGCTTGTCATTCGCCTGGAAAATGAACATCCTCGGTGAAACATGATCCAGTGAATTTAAACTCCAAAATTTCACAACACAAAGTAACGATGCTGATGTTTTCACAGAAGTTGATTTGGAGAGGAGAAATCTGTTATACAAATATCGTAGTTTTTGAACATGAGAAATGAAGATACGCTTCTTGAGAAATGATGTATTTCATTGCCTTTTCATTCGGTCACGCACTAGTAGCGATCAAAGCAGAACACGAGGCAGCCGAGCATTTTGTTTGTCACGGAGGACCATCAACGAAAGATTCCGAAACTGAAATTGTTATCTTTGTATGCTGATTGACTCCGAAGTATACTCTATGGTTACTTACTCACTTTCGGAAAACTAAGTGTGCTGATTGGCTCCGAAGTATATTCTGATGTTTGTTACTAGTGACTACTGGCTCATGCGCAGTGGTCACAAAAACTCACCAATCTAAGCAATTTCAGTTGTGAGTTTGGTTTTGTTTGTTCAAGAAATAAAAACCTTGGACTCTTAATGGATATACTTGAACGCTTAAACTCGATCTTCTTTTGCGACAGCTAAGTTTAGTACAAAGTTCGATGGATAGTTATTATTACAAAGTGTAGACTACGAGTGGTCCCCCATTATTCCTCAAGGATAGTAGAGCGAGCGAAACGCGAGGGCGCGTGAAAATCACCCCACGCGAGAAAAGGTGACACGCGGCTTTATTACTTTGCGTCAGGAAGTACAAAGTGCAAACAATATTACAAATTGCGACAGCACACCTGTACATGGCCACGGGGGTGAAAATGCTTTACATTTTAGAAAATATCGGTTAAATCCTGGTTGTCATAGAAACGATAGCCTGTACACAGACGTTGTTTTATTTTTTTTTTCGTTCTTTTCGAAAACATCGGCGAGCGAAGCGAGCGCGCGAGAAAGAATAATAAAGAACGTCTGTAGACACCTTTGGGAAAAAATGAGGTTTGTTAAGTCCCTCCCCAATGCCAACGCGTCATCATTATCACCTCCGAGTTCGCAGTACCAATTAAATTGGACCAATGGAACTGGAGATATAAATTGCTCGTGTAATTGGCTTAAGTATTTTACCATCAAACAACAATGACACTCGGAGTCACGTGTTTGTTGAAGCATGTCTTCTTAGACCCTCCTTAGACTGCTTCTACGCCAAAAAAGCCTGCTAATAGCGATCGGAAGCTGAAACAAATCAGCACATCGGATTAGAGTGGTTTTCGTTTGAGTGTCGTAAAACCAAAACCAAAGTAATTACTCTGGCCAATCACATAGGACACAGACAATACATTGAACCAATCAAAACTCGAAGTAATTACATGTGGCTGACGCAAAGCGCGGGAAAATGCATGCGAGCGCGTCACAATTGGCTTTGGTTTTACTTCTGATTGGATGAAAAGGTGGCGCGAATCTTTTAAGCCAATCGCATCGTGTAGAAAGTGCAAAACCAATTACTTTTCGACACTCAAATGAAAACCGCTCTAGTGCAGCATATGTGGGTGCTTTGTATACGTCACTAGTACTGGGCAATTATCCCGTTCCTGTAAAGCTACAGAGAATCTTTTTTTGAGGGTGCCCCGTCAAGACCGTCAAGGTGTTACAAAACGAAAGTTCGCGGACGATTTAAGAGATCTTGGTTTTACCGTTTCGCAAACAGAAGATCAGTCATGTAGTGTTTGTTCGCCATGCAGTAATCAGGTTAGAAGCACCCGAACTGGACCTTCGTTTATTAAAGCCAGCTTTCAAGACAGCAAGAACGATGATGATAGCTTTCGGTTTTTAAAAAACAGAATGTCCGCATCACCTCATGGTTCCGCGGCAGGGTAACGCAATAGCTGAAATGCCAGCTTCTCCTCATTGCTTCAACTTGATCATTAACAATATATAGTTCGTAATGCGGGTGATGCAACTACAATTCCTACAATTTCGTCTATTTTCTTCTTTCCCCAACACTACCCGCTTGCGCTGGCGGTCAATCAATCCCCCGCCATTTATATTTTATCACCCGCGCTCGACTACCCTGGGTACCAGAGATTTTTTCTCGGGTGTGACGAGAAGCTTCGTAGGCCGCAGGTCGACACGTCTTCGGCCGAAGACACAAGGTTAAGACTTGACCGAAACCTCTGGCACCCAGGGAAGCGCTCAACGGACTTTGAAGAGAAAATAGAGGGCCTGTGAACAGGCTATAAAAACGATAAATAATATGATTTCATGCAGGGTCAGACGAATTTTATGAAATGACTCGCAGTTTGAAACATCTTCCTCTGATGTCTTTGGGTCGATTCAACCAAACGCAACAGACGTGTTATTTCAACTTGACATTACCAAAAATAATCAACGGGATTAACCCTTTAAGCCCCAAAATGCACATACAAATTCTCCAAACTGATCTCTATACATTTCCTTTAAGAATTAGTTAAGAGAATTTGATAAAAGATCAAAGTATTTTCTCTTGGGTGATCATTTTATTAATTCTCATAACCTAATTTCATGATAATGTATGAATATCGTTAGGAGAAAATTGCTGTTGGACACTATTGGGACTTAAAGGGTTAAGGGATTGCTCGAAATTTTGGACCAGGATTACGGGACTGAAGAACCCTATTAAGGATATTCTAAGACATGAGGCCATGATATTTTCCATATATCAAGGAAACCAAACAAACAGAAATACATTATCTCGTATCAAGATGAAAAATTTTCCTCGACGCACTGGCAAACGAAAGTATCTCTTCATCCCGTGGGGGGGGGGGGGGGGGAACTCTTCATCTCAAGCAGATATAAAATTGTCCATGATACTGACGTTAAATTATGGCAATTCCGGTGGCGGAAATTAGCGTTCAGGAAAACTACGCGCCTAAATTAACACGAATTTCTTATTCGCGTTTATTTCATGAAACTTTGATCTCCTGTATAATAATAATGGAGAAAGGAGCAGCTGCCATTTGACACCAAGTTTAAGGATGGTAAACATTAATGAGTGCAGGGCAGCAGATGGTAATTATAACATAACCCGCAAACATAAAAAAATCCATTATGATCTCAGCATTCTAGTTTGTAAATATGCTCTTAACTAAAAAAAAAAACTAAAAAATTACCTGAGATAAAAAATTAACTACAACACATACAAAGACCCTCGCCAAGATTTGGGTCGAAGGAATAACTCGTATACGAGATATCCGAGGAAATGTTTTGCCCAAATTTATAGAGCTTTGTATGGAGACGCCATGCTGGAGCTCATCCTGATGAGCTCCAACATGGCGGACGGAAACCAACAGAAACATCTGTTACCGAGTTTTGCTACAAAAGCGTGAATTTTACTCCTAGAGGAACTCATAAACATTAAAGTAATACTTTTCTAACACTTGAACTGTTAAGACAGCAAAATTCGTCGTAAAAAGTCACTTTTTTTTCCTAAATGACAGCTCTTTCGGCCGTCATGTAAATGGTGCGTCACGCAAAAGCTTAAAAATTCAAGCGTACTCTATTACAAAACCAAGAACCCTTTTGAAGCGAAAATTTGTTTGGAAATTAGTTTTCAGCTGCTCTATAAAACACTATGAAAGTAAAATCTCAGTAGGATCGATAGTTTTGTAATTTGAATTTTAGTGACGTCATGTGAAAACCAGCAATAACTACTGTTTCTTTAAATTGCAAATCAGTTAGCTCTCACTAACGAGTAAAAAGGCGTGAAAATGGAAAAGTACTTATCAGACAAATGAGATTTTGAAACAGATGGAAAAAAGATAGACAGCCTGCTTGTCAAAAGTAATAATTATTTGTTTTACAAAGGACTTTCTCTAAGTTTTGAAGCAGGTGAAAAACATAATCAACCCCAAACTGAGGAAAATTGTTCCTAAGATTCAAATGGACATGTTTCAAAAACCTACCCAAACCTACCAACTGCACAGTAGCGAAGGATAAAGCAAAGACTTGAAACTATCATTTCTATTTGAAGTTGACTAGTTGTTACTAAGATTCAAACACTAGTGGATGCGTTTCAAAAGCCTCCCAATACCAAAACCTGTACAACAGTACAGTGAACGATAATACGTACCGGAGACTTCAAACTATCATTTCTATCCTCCAGAAGCCTGGCTTGGTTTAGAATCAAGGGGTTCTGAATTCTAGAAAGGAAGGCTGGTAATCAAAGCGACCTACAGGCACACTTATCTAGTACAAGAATTATATGACCTCTTCGTCTTCAACGAAACTGAGAAAGCGAAGCCTCTGTAAGTTTCAAAGACAAAAATATAGCTTTCTATGAAACCGAAGAAATTTTCAGCCCAATATTGCAATTGCAACTTGCATTGTATTGTCATCAACTACCACTGAATCGTCAATCGAACTCTGACAATCGGGTGCAAATTTGCTTTAGGTGAATTAGATAACTGATCGCGGAACCTATATTGTCATCAAAAGGAGAACGAACTTGGTAAAAAGAAAAGAAAAGGCGAAAGAGGAGATTGTGGTGGAAATTTTGGCCCCAGCCGTCCACTGAGTCTTGTTCGAGGCAGAACACGGCACGTTTTTTCGTCATGAACAATACGGACAAATCTTGCTTCTTCTTTGAGTATAACGTTGCAACCTTTGATCAGCTTGAGGACGTTTTTATCACAAATATCATAGCGTGTATCCTTAACTGTTTATTCTCCCTCATAACTTGCTTGGGAAACTTTCTTATTCTATTTGCTATTGGAAAAAACCGACATCTTCATTCGCCATCTTTCATCCTTTTAGGTTGTTTAGCAGCTTCAGATCTACTTGTGGGCTTAATTTGTCAGCCAATTTTCGTGGCCTCTAAAATAGCCGAGCTTAAAAAAAATTGCAATGCCCACTGCATATTAAGAATGCTCCTTTATTTTACTGGTTGGATGACAGCGGGCGTTTCTCTTCTCATCTTAGCTGCAGTGTCAATTGACCGACTTCTCGCTCTGACCCTGCATTTGCGATACAACACGATTGTCACTGTTCCCCGCGTTTTCCTAATCATTCTTGGTTTTTTGGATATGAGCTATAACACTAAATGTCGCAAGGTTTTGGATGTCTAAGAAATGGTATTTCATAGCCATAGCATTTTTTCTTCTTCCATTTCTTGTCATAACCTTAAGCACTTTGAAAATATTCCAAATTAGTCGAAAACACCAAAGTCAGATAAACGATCAACATGTAGCTGTCAGCCATCTTCAATCCAACACAGCTGATGCACTCAAGTGCAGAAAATCAGCTGTTACAGTGCTTTATATTTACGGTTTATTCGTCTTTGTCTACCTTCCTTTCCTCTTACTGACGACCACGGAGTTTTTCATCGGATACCCAAGAGAATTAAAGATTGCTTCTGACTATGCTGGTACAGCTGTTTTCATCAATTCCTTTTTTAATCCAGTTGTGTACTGCTGGAGAAACAGAGAGATACGACGAGCTGTGAAGAATATCTTGAGAAGGGGACGACACTAAGTAAGGTTCAACTTGATTTATTCAAGGCTAGCTAACAACTGCATAATCCGAGCGGTTCTTAACTTTGAGCGTTTTTGATTTTTTGCCGCATGCTTTTAAACCGAGAAGAAGACAACATAGTTTTGTAGTTTGAATTTTAGTGACGTCATGTGAAAACCAGCAATAACTACTGTTTCTTTAAATTGCAAATCAGTTAGCTCTCACTAACAAGTGAAAAGGCGTGAAAATGGAAAAGTACTTATCAGACGAATGAGATTTTGGAACAGATGGAAAAAAGATAGACAGCCTGCTTGTCAAAAGTAATAATTATTTGTTTTACAAAGGACTTTCTCTAAGTTTTGAAGCAGGTGAAAAAACATAATCAACCCCAAACTGAGGAAAATTGATACTAAGATTCAAATGGACATGTTTCAAAACCTACCCAAACCTACCAACTGCACAGTAGCGAAGGATAAAGCAAAGACTTGAAACTATCATTTCTATTTGAAGATGACTAGTTGTTACTATAAGATTCAAACACCAGTGGATGCGTTTCAAAAGCCTCCCAATACCAAAACCTGTACAACAGTACAGTGAACGATAATACGTACCGAAGACTTCAAACTATCATTTCTATCCTCCAGAAGCCTGGCTTGGTTTAGAATCAAGGGGTTCTGAATTCTAGAAAGGAAGGCTGGTAATCAAAGCGACCTACAGGCGCACTTATCTATTACAAGAATTATATGACCTTTTCATCTTCAACGAAACTGAGAAAGCGAAGCCTCTGTAAGTTTCAAAGACAAAAATATAGCTTTCTATGAAACCGAAGAAATTTTCAGCCCATACATTGTAAATTGTAACTTGCATTGTATTGTCATCAACTACCACTGAATCGCCGTCAATCAAACTCTCACAATCGGGTGCAAATTTGCTTTAGGTGAATTAGACTGATCACTCAACCTGTATATACTGTCATCAAAAGGAGAACTTGGTAAAAGGAAAAGAAAAGCCGAAAGAGGAGAGTGGCGTGGAAATTTTGGCCCCAGTCGTCCACTGATTTCAAGAGACGACGTCTTGTTCGAGGCACAACACGGCACGTTTTTTCGTCATGAACAATACGGACAAATCTTGCTTCTTCTTTGAGTATAACGTTGCAACCTTTGATCAGCTTGAGGACGTTTTTATCACAAATATCATAACGTGTATCCTTAACTGTTTATTCTCCCTCATAACTTGCTTGGGAAACTTTCTTATTCTATTTGCTATTGGAAAAAACCGAGATCTTCATTCGCCATCTTTCATCCTTTTGGGTTGTTTAGCAGCTTCAGATCTACTTGTTGGCTTAATTTGTCAGCCACTGTTCGTGGCCGCTGACATAGCCGAGCTTAGAAAAAATTACAATGCCCACTGCATATTAAGAATGCTCCTTCATTTTACTGGTTGGATGACAGCGGGCGTTTCTCTTCTCATTTTAACCGCAGTATTGATAGACCGACTTCTCGCTCTGACCCTGTATTTGCGATACAACACGATTGTCACTGTTCCCCGCGTTTTCCTAATCATTCTTGGTTTTTGGATATTTGCTCTAACACTAAATGTCGCAAGGTTTTGGATGTCTAAGAAATGGTATTTCATAGCCATAGCATTTTTTGTTCTTCCATTTCTTGTCATAACCTTAAGCACCTTGAAAATATTCCAAATTAGTCGAAAACACCAAAGTCAGATAAACGATCAACATGTAGCTGTCAGCCATCTTCAATCCAACGCAGTTAACGCACTCAAGTGCAGAAAATCAGCCGTTACAGTGCTTTATATTTACGGTTTATTCGTCGTTGCCTACCTTCCTTGGCTCCTACTGACGACCGCGGCGTTTTTCATCGGATACCCAAGAGAATTAAAGATTGCTTCTAACTTTGCTCGTACAGCTGTTTTTATCAATTCCTTTTTGAATCCAGTTGTGTACTGCTGGAGAAATAGAGAGATACGACGAGCTGTGAAGAATATCTTGAGAAGGGGACGACACTAAGTAAGGTTCAACTTGATTATTCAAGGCTAGCTAACAACTGCATAATCCGAGCGGTTCTTAACTTTGAGCCTTTTTGATTTTTTGCCGCATGCTTTTAAACCGAGAAGAAGACAACAAATTCATGTAATAACTGACTACGTCCCCTTGTTTTTAAGGTGATGTTACACGGGACATTCGCAACTAACGACGATTAGCGCAACAAAGCGATTCAATGCTGAAACAATACTGCAACCATTCGAAACAATATCGTAACAATGTTGCAACGCTTTATTGCGCTTAAAATCGTCTATGCGGATTGTCCCGTGTAGCATCACCTTTAAGCCAGTTTATAGCCAGTTATTTTAAATCTTAGGGGGGCAATCTGGTACCCAAAGTGTTCACACTATACACAGAAGCAAAATTTAAGTACCGAAAAAAAAGTTTGTCGTTCCGCAGCCTTTTCGAAGTTAACCATAAAGGCTGTAACTGCAGACCAGTTGGCGCCATCTGTCACTTAACTTTACGCGAAGCATTTTTAGACAGTGAATAAAAGAGGCCATTATAGTGCCAAAAATATTAAAAACAAAAACACCATTGCCAGAGTTTGGCCTCTTAATAAGACAGCCAGACATAATGTCTGGCTGTCTCATTAGAAACCGAAACTCTGGCAATGATGTTTTAAGAACGAAGTGAATGAGAACCGATTTTGTTCTTAATTTTTTTGACTTCCTAACTGTACAATGGGAAAAAATCGTTTTTTTTGGCGGACTTTAGTTCAGGGGATGGAGGTTTTAAAAAAATACAGCAAATCGTGTCAAAGTGAACAAAAAAGACTGTCCATTTTAATATATAATGA
Source organism: Porites rus (assembly GCA_964035705.1). Taxonomy (NCBI): domain Eukaryota; kingdom Metazoa; phylum Cnidaria; class Anthozoa; order Scleractinia; family Poritidae; genus Porites; species Porites rus. The sequence continues at coordinate 18,579,198 of OZ038004.1, read as the reverse complement.
GGTTTTTAACTCCAACTTGATTTTATAATGGTTTGCATGTATTGACTAATTAATATGTAAATTTAGCTAGAATAAGTTAAATAAATGTGAAATTTCCTGAGTACGCAAGAATACACTACAAAGTTGACTGGCCACTAGCTAATGAAGCTGGAAGCTTGACTTGTATTGGTAAGAAGACAAATAAGAAGAAAGGATTTTACATTAACGTGCCACTGTCTCTAAACGAATTTTAGGCATCTTTTTCGCGCTCGCCGTTGTCGAGTTATCTCGCCATGAACCAAACAGCTAATAAGGGATGTTACTTCTTTGAAGACGACTTAACAAAATTCGATGAATCGGATGAAGTCTTCATCACAAATATCGTAACTTGTATCCTCAATTCCGTATTTTCTCTGTTAACGTGTACGGGAAACTTTCTTATCGTATTTGTGATTGGAAAAACCCACGAACTTCATTCGGCGTCTTTCGTCCTTTTGGGTTGCTTGGCGGGCTCGGATCTTCTCGTCGGCCTGATTTGTCAACCAATCCTCGTTGCTCATAAAATAGCCGAACTTAATAAAAACTTTCCTGCTTACTGTACATCGGCTTTGCTTAATTCCATCTCAGGCTGGGTTACCGCTGTAGTTTCGTTACTTACTTTAGGCGCAGTGTCGATTGATCGAGTTCTTTGCCTTATTCTTCATTTACGCTACAACACCCTCATAACTGTTTCTCGTGTATTCAAGACCGTCGCTATAATGTGGATCTTTTCCATTGCATTTGCTATGGTGAGGTTTTGGATGAGTAATGATTCTTGGTATTTCATCGCAATTACGGTCTTCCTCATGCCATTGCTAGTCATAAGCTTGAGCACCTTGAAAATATTTCAGATTGTACGAAGTCACCAACGACAGATTAACGTCCAAACTGAGGCTATCAGGCATCTTCAATCCAACACAGTGAATGTACTCAAGTGTAGAAAATCAGCTGTGACAGTCCTTTATATTTATGGCTTGCTCTTGATTTTCTTCCTGCCCTTCTTTGTAGTGATGATTATTCATGTATATCACGTTGGCTATACACGGACAATAAGAATTGCGTATAGCTTTGTTGGGACTGCTGTTTTCATTAACTCTTTCTTAAATCCACTTGTTTATTGCTGGAGAAATAGAGAGTTACGACAAGCTGCGAAACGTGCCCTGATAAGAGACTAAGAGTCGGGGGATTTGAGCCCAGGGATTTGAGCCAATCAGAAACTTGGTACACCAACATGGCCACCGTTACATTGTTTTAAAACATCAATATGGCCGCCGTGACGACTTGTAAAAATGCTCAAAACAAATGAAATATGTGCAAAGACTGATGTTAAAGCATAAAAATAAACTGTATGTGTTGTGGTTCAATTTTATCCTAGGTTTAAATTTTATTACACTTTGTTTTGGGCATGATAATATACGATAATGAGTTTGAAACAAAGGAAAATAAAATTTAAACCAAGGATAAAATAAAAATTAAAATAATATATTAGCAAGTCCACAGCGACAAACCATCGACTGGTGCCGCCTCTCCCAGTTGTAGACTTGGATCAGTACAATAATAATTTGAAGAACATCATAAAACGGTAAACTGGTACTTACAGCAAGGCGATGAAGAAGTAATCTAAAGAATAAAGCGAAAAATATACATTCAAACAATTAAACAAATATATACAAAGATAATACACGTTTAAAGAAAAGTTTATTGTAATTCTCCAACCAGACTATCTCCATAATAGTGTCATTTTACTGCAGGTTCTGGCTTTGCAAGCACGTGACAAGGCGGCCATGTTGATGGTCAGTACAATAAATATTTTTTGTGTGGAATTTATGTGAAAGTGGAGTTTAGTTCCCAGAGGAGGGAGAGATGCCGCTTATGTTCTTGGCGGTTCTTGACGTACCGCCAACATGGCTGCCGTGACGTCACGTGCAAACCAGCAATACCAGAATGCTTTAGGGTTTTATTTCTTATATAAAAAATAAAAATGGACCCGTCTGATGTTGTTTAATCTTTATTTGTGATGGCTAAATTTGTGTGAAAAAAGGAAAAACCGACAGAAATTCTGGAAAATAACAATGACCTATTGTTGACACAATTTGTATACAAATATTCTTCCCATTCCTTTCTGGGTATTTTTTTTCTTGCTGGTTAATATTACATATTTAGTAAATAAATAACCATAAAATAACTACAGCCACTCAAAAGGGTTCTTAAATTAATACAAAGATGAAAAATCTTTTATAAAAATATTCTGAAGCTGGCAATCGGGGTTTCGATGCATGAGAAAAGTTGAGTTAAATACAGCCAACACATTTTTAAAACAATATTTATTTAAGGTCCGCTGATGACATTTAATGTTTATTACTTACTTCCTTTCCATTTTAAATTTCTTTATGTGTAGATCTACCAAAAAAGCTAGGTAAAGAAAAAAATGATCTAAAATGCGAAAACAGTAGCCATATATTGCTGTGACAGGGGTATTGGTGATTTAAAAGAATTATAAATTATTTTAAAAAATTTAAAAGCTACTTGAATCTATTTTTTCTGTCAGAAGTCTGACTTAATTTAAAAAACAACATTGGTATCAATTACACCGTTTTCGAACTCGCGTGACAATTTTCTGCCTATTGCACAACAATTAAAAGATAACTTGTTTGACCTTCTTAAAAACTATCGTGTATTATTTTCATCGCCTCAGTCTAATAGCATTCCAAGCCTACTTGTTCAGTCGGCATGATTTACCGACCTCGAAAGGAAAAAATACGTGTAAGCTTGTCGTTTTTCTTTTTCTTAGTAGGCTCTTCTGTCGATTTTCATCGACAACATCTGTTGCTATTGTTTTGCGGCCTTTTCAGGTGAATCATCTCCGGTAGCCCTCAAAAAGTGTCAATCGTCCAAGGAGATTTGAAACGTGTTCACTCTGGTACGAACTGGAGCATCTTGCCTGCCTAAAGGACAGTACACTTTCCTCGCTATGAACACAACTGGAAAAACCTGTTTCTTCTTTGAAGGAAGGCACGTTATTTTCGACAAATCACAGGAAGTTTTCATCGCAAATATTGTAACTTGTATCCTTAATTGTCTACTTTCTCTAATAACGTTTTGGGGAAATTTTCTTATCGTATTTGCTATTGGAAAAACCCAAGATCTTCATTCGCCATCTTTTGTCCTTTTGGGTTGCCTGGCAGTCTCAGATCTTCTTGTTGGCCTGATATGCCAACCATTATTTGTGGCACATAAAATAGCCGAATTCAAGGAGAGCTTTGAAGCGTTCTGTACGTTGAAAATGCTTCAGTCGCTATCAAGTTGGATAACAGCTGGCGTTTCTTTTTTCAACCTAGCAGCAATCTCCATTGATCGACTCCTCGCTTTAACTCTTCATTTACGATACAACACAATTGTCACCGTTCCACGCGTATTGCAGTCCAGTTTTGTTATCTGGATCTTGATGATCGCAGTGAATGCTTTGAGGATTTGGATGCGCAATAAATGGTACAGCATTCCCATTGTCATGGGTTGCCTAACATTTCTTGTTACAACAACCAGTATCTTCAGAATATTTCAAATTGTTCGACGACATCAACGACAGATAAACGACCAAACAGTGGCTGTCAGTCATCTTCGAGCCAACACAGTGAGCAAGCGTAGAAAGTCAGCTGTGACAGTACTTTGTATTTACGGATTGTTCATAATATTCTACCTTCCTTTCATGGTTCCATTAGTTATGGAGGTAATAATCGGATTTACAAGAACAGTAAGGATTACATATGACTACGCTGTAACTGCTATTTTTATCAACTCCTGCTTGAATCCGCTTGTGTACTGTTGGAGAATCAGTGAGATAAGGCGAGCTGTGAAGAACATCTTGAAAAAAGAGTAAAAATATATACCATGAAATAAGCACCTCGTGAACAGATTCTTTCTGGTCAATTACCTTGTTCGAAATTTATCTCAGCCCTTTTGTTCATGATAAGTTTAAGTCAGCGGTACTTACGAATCAAGTTGTTGTTTAATATCCCTGAGAGAACGTAGTCGTATTTCGGGTGCGTCGATCCCCTGGGGGAGAGACTCCTTATAGAAAATGGGTGGGGATGCTTGTCGTCTCGCTTAGGGGTATAAATTTCGGATTTTGATCTCACTTAGGGTGTTCTGTTCCGTTCATATTTAGCCGTGAAGGTCTCGTTTAGGGTTGCACCCGAAAAAAACATAAAAATATATATTTGATATGTATATTTTTTAATGCGTTTTATTTACTCCATTCATATAATCCAAGTTTTCTCATTTGTCTGTCTTTTAACATGGTCTCTTTTGGGAGTCAAAAAAAGCTTAGGCCACGCCCAGATCGGTCTCCTTTAGGGGTTTAATTCAAAATTTCCGACGAGCATATATGCGGGGACCCCCCCCCCCCTCCCCGGGTCGATCCTCTTCGCGGTAATCGGAAATACGTCTGCGTTCCCAGGTTAGAGTTTGAGGCTAGTCTGTTGATCATATTCGGATTAATTTAAACCATTGTTTTCGACAATTCTAACAAAACAGTAACAGCAGCAGCAACAATTTGATGTCTGAGTCCGCAGTTAGCTACCTTACAACTAACCGTGGTGGGGCAATAAATAATAATAATAATAATAATAATAATAATATTTATTGTTTGTTTGGGGCAAATCAAAATATTAATATGATTAAATGCGCCTTACATTTATATCTTACCTACATACATACTATAAAATGTACAAGCAGAATTATATAACATAGTCCTAAATTAAGTAAAAGTCTAAAAAAAACTGATAAGAGACATAAAAATTACATTTTAAAATGAAAATTCTTATAAAATATAAATTAAAATTAAGAACTAAATCTAACACTAAAAAACACGAGTAATCATGCTAAAAGAGGCTCTAGGTGTCACAAGCAAATGCTTTCTTGAAAAAGTACGTCTTAATTGCTTCTTTGAAAAGATCAGAACCTCTAATTACTCTTACTGGTGAAATAAAAGAAAGAACATTAGCACACATAAAAAAAAAATTTCAAGTAAAAATAGGAAATGATCTCTAAAAGCATTGCACAACAGGTATGTTTTACGAAGACCCTGGCTACTGCCCTGCAACCTCGTTCCAGGACCTCTCTAAGCTCTCTTTTGCGTCCCTTACAACAAGTTTGGTCTCTTGGCCGACTTGATTTTCACTGAGGTAGCTTGCCATCCTAGCTACCGGTGGTCAAAGCAGTTTCCCTCAAATGAAGATCATGATTACCCAATCAACCCAACCGATCAAAACAAGCCCACAGTAGTCAGTACAAGATGACGTTAATTGTTGTAACAGAAAAAAGATATTTTCTTACATGACAGTTTTAATTTATGTTTCCTGCATTGATCTGCTACGTGAGGTTCTCAGCTGCCTTTAAGAAAACGACCTAACCATTTAGTAATAATACCTACTTTAATATCAGGGGAAAAGATCAGATTACGATTTTAGCTTAAAGTTAAGTTAGCAGGTGATACCACGCGTAACTCTCCGGACAGCCAATCGTTGTGGTTTCTATGAACAAAAAGCAAATGTTTGGTTAAAATATATTATGCCAAAGTAAATAACACTTTTACTCTGTCAGGATCCGATTTGGTTACAAATTAAATAATGTATACATTTACTGCAAAATTGTTTTCATAGGTTAAATCGAATTTTCCTGTTTTGTTGAATAGTGCAAGGCTTCGAGCTGATTTTTCCAACCTCTTTGTAAGTTTACTTAACAAAACACTTCACTCATCATGAACAAAACAGAAAAAACCTGTTTCTTTTTTGAAGACATCTACCTTAACTTCGATGAGGCGGAGGGAGTCTTCGTCACAAACATTGTAACGTGCGTTCTCAATAGCATTTTTTCTCCAGTAACATGCTTGGGAAACTTTCTGATTGTGTTTGCGATTGCCAAAACCCAAGATCTTCATTCGCCGTCTTTTATTCTCCTGCGCTGCCTCGCAACTTCAGATCTTCTTGTAGGTCTGCTATGTCAATCAATTTTCGTGGCATGTAAAATTACAGAGCTTAAAAGGAATTTTAAGATGTACTGTGCATTGAAAATGCTTCTGAATACCTTGGCTTGGATAGCGATTGGGTCCTCTTGTCTTACGCTGGCCGCAGTATTCGTTGATCGAGTTCTCTGCCTCACTCTTCATTTAAAATACAACGCGACTGTAACTGTTTCTCGCATTTTTAAAATGACGTCCGTTCTGTGGATCTTTGTTATAACAATTGCTTTGGTGAGGTTTTGGGTGAGCATTGCCTGGAATTTCATTGCGATAGCCGTTGCCGTCCTTACATTTCTTGTAATAGCCATCAGCACCTTGAAAATATTTCAAATTGCCCGAAGGCACGAACGACAAATTACTGTTCAAGCTTTAGCTCTCAGCCATCTTCAAACCAACACATTGAATACATTTAAGTGCAAAAAATCAACTTTGACAATACTTTATATTTTCGGCTTGTTGCTACTATTCTGTCTTCCTTACTTTATAGTGTCGATCATAGATCTTTTCTTTGGGTACACCACAAAAGTAAATATTTCTTATAGTTATGCTCTGACAGCTGTTTTTATGAACTCGTTAGTAAATCCGTTTGTGTACTGCTGGAGACTTAAGGAGATACGACAATCAGTGAAGAATATCCTGAGAAGAGAAAGACACTGAAGACAAACACTACACATGAAAAAAGAGGCAGCGTAACCGAGCGGTTAGAGCCGGCGCTGAACTTGCAATTCACAATTATTTATTTATTGTGCTCTAACCATGGTTTGACCATGGTCAACCATGAGCGTTAAATGGAGAACCAAAAATCAGTTAAAGATTTTCCTCTGTTCTTATCTACTTGAAAAAGAAAACAATGCATTTCTCTCTGTTTTCCCCACAATAGTTTTTCGTATACTCGACAGTTAAAACTCTTAACTCAATCCCAGAGAATATATCATTTGTTGCAGATAAAACAAGGAACACCTCAATGCCAGCTTTTCACTAACCCTGTTGGAGCCGTGGCGGATCAAGGGGATGGACCCCAAGGACCCGGTCCCCCCCCCCCCCCCCCCCACTTATTTTTAGACCAAACTGAGGCCGGAAGGGCCGAAAAAAATTTTTTGGAGACCGCCGCCCTACCTCCCCCTTTCTGAAGGTATGGATCCGCCTCCGTGGAGCAAACCGCGTTACAAAGCTACTTTTTTAAAGCCGGGTAAACGACACGCTAGGGCAGTCCAACTCTCGTATAAGGTCTCCGCGCACGAAATTTTCCGTTAATTTTTAAAACCAGGAGCCGATTAATCGGCTCCTGTTACAACCTGACATATTTTCCTTCTTCACCAAATTTGGTCAATAGATATTGAGCACTGTGCCAATCAAATGGAAAAGAACGATGATGTTATCTGTTAAATGATTACGTCATAAGGTTACAATCAGATTTCGAATGATATCTTCCTGCTGTATATTTTTCCACAAACTCACCTCTTTAAAATGACAAAACAGTTTTTCCCCTTGCTTTTCTTGTTACATAGTAAACTGAAGAAAGGGAACATTGCCGAGGTTTAAGGCATGTGTTCTCAGTTTTACTTCCCTCGCATAACATCAAGGGAGAAAATAGGCAGGCACTGGTTATAAGGGGAAGTATTGGGCACTAGTTACAAATTCATCATCAGCATTTCAAAACAGCATAATGTAAAGGAAGCATTAGCACGTTATAATGGTGAACGGTTGTTTCATTGGAAAAAAGTGTAAATTTGGCAAATTTCTGGACCCAACTCATCTAGTAATAATGGATGACATGTTTAAGAACGAGCTAAGCATAATCTTGTTTTTATGCTGGCTTGCATCATAAAAAGAATTGTCTCACGAAATTTATGAAACTCAAACTGCGAAAACTGCCACCAAATTGAGCGAAACATAAAAATAACTTCTCAAAACGTTAGAAAAAGATATAAATATCACAACAAACACACTAAAAAAGAGAAGATGTTGAAGAAGATTATAGGGGATAGCAATTGTGGTTTTTGCAAACCGGTTAGCCTAACAATTTTTTAAAGTTCAGAATTACTTGTTGAGAGACATATTGTTTTGACACGAAGCTGTATTTTGGTCATTCATAAGTAATTTCTCCAGTTCCAAGGCGAACAAGGACGCGTAATTGGCATTATTAACATCAAGATGAGCTGGGTAGCCGTGACACAACTCCTTTAAGTTCTCTCTCTGCAAATCGTCTCTCAAAAAAGAAGAAGAAAAAAAAAATAAACTCAACAAGTCGGTCTTCCTAAGTCTACTGTGAAACTGCCACCGATCTTTCTTTCTTAACGTCTAATGGTACAATATATTCAGAACAGCAGCTGTTGAACTTCTAACTTCCCGTTATGATTTTCTACCTTGATAAAGATGACTGAGAACAGATTAAACTTGGAATCACATCACGAATGTCAACGTTTGGATGGATGTTTTTCACTCAATATTAATTTGGTCTTTAAAAACCTGAAATAATATGGTGTCCATCTTATAGGAATGCTTAACATTGTAAAACTGCATTGTTGTTGAACTGTAATATTGAATCATTCGTTATGGTAAAGGTATTCGCGTGTAGTCTCATCTTCTGAATTAAAAACAAATGCCCTTTTCACAGGCATAAATTAAAATCTGATGATCGCTGGAAAGTTTCCGAAGCTACACTAAGTACTCGCCTAGCATTTATATGCCTTAAGTGTAGTGCCAAACATTTACATCGTTGCAGGAAATATTGGTGCTAGAAGTATTCGTCATTTTAAGTATGTTAACGTGTGATCAACATTGTTGCGATTCATGACAACCAATCGTAATTGTCAGTGTGAGCGTAAAGAAGAAGTCCATTATTTATGTTATGACGTAAGTATAAAAATGGCAATTAGTTTTGTCACGAACGTGCCTTAAAAAAGTGCGATGTTGTATATTAGGGAAATTTTGAAGTGTGCTTGATTAGTTGAATCGATCTACGTACTAAGTTTTTTCTCACTCGTAACCTGAGCTTGAGTTGGTATATGAGCATCAGATGACAAGAAAAACAATGAAAAAAATTACTAGTGCAATCCGAACGCTGACTCCATGAAGAGCGACTAGATAAAGAAAGACTGGTTTCAGTTCATGTGGCTCTGAGAACGGCTTTCTGGCGGCACACTTTGTTCGCCATGAACAATACAGAAAAAGACTGTTTCTTCTTTGAAGATCAGCTTCACTTTGATAGCACGGAAGAAGTCTTCGTTACAAATATTGTAACATGTATCCTGAACTCTTTTTTTTCTTTGCTTACATGCATAGGAAACTTTATTGTTGTATTTGTGATTGGAAAAACCCGAGATCTTCATTCGCCATCGTTCATCCTTTTGGGTTGTCTTGCGGTTTCAGACCTTCTGGTTGGCCTTATATGTCAACCATTCTTTGTGGCACATAAAATAGCTGAACTTAAGGAGAATTTCGCAGTGTTCTGTACATTGAAAGTGCTTCAGTCTCTATCAGCTTGGATAACAGGTGGCGTTTCTTTTCTCATCTTAGCTGCAGTGTTAATTGACCGACTTCTGGCACTAATTCTTCATCTACGATACAACACGATTGTCACTGTTCCTCGCGTATTTCAAACAACTATTGCTTTGTGGATCCTTGCTACAGTGACCGTTTTACCGAGGTTTTGGATGGCCAGCCAATGGCATTTTATCCCGATAGCATTAGGCGTTCTTATATTCTTTGTCATCGTGATAAGTATCTGGAAAATATTCCGAATTGTTCGAAAGCACCAACAGCAGATAAAGGGCCAGACTATAGCTGTCAGCCATCTTCCAGCCAACACAGTGAACATACTCAAGTGCAGAAAATCAGTTGTGACAGTGCTTTATATCTACGGTTTGTTCTTAATTTTTTATCTTCCTTTAATGGTACTGTTGGTGATGGAAAAATTTGTCGGATATACGAGAACAGTAAGAATTGTCTATGAGTATGCTGCAACTGCTGTTTTCATCAACTCTTGTTTGAATCCAGTTGTGTACTGCTGGAGAATCGGCGAGATACGACGCGCTGTGAAAAATTTTTTAAGGAGATCACCTAGAGAATAACATGTCTGCTTAATCTACAAAGCTGATAGATATATGAAAGTCAAACTATACGCTCTTTATTTGTTAGGAAGTCCTTTCAAAGTTGGGTTAATTAAAAGCTAGCTGAGCGGGCACAATACACGATTTTAATGTCTTTTGCGTTTTAACAGAGAAGAATTGTAAAAAGTTTGACTGGGATTGAGAACTGACAAGAATGACAATCAAAATCGGCCGTTGTGTAAATTAGGTCATTCGGCTTTTCGAGAGCTGCCTCTCCAAAATACGTCAAAGAAGCAATCGCGAGCACGTAGTTTAATAAAGAGTCTCTCTAAATTATGAATCAGATAACGTACACCTGGTAAACTAAATTTCGGAGCCTACGCTTATGAAAAGACGTTTTTTCTCTAACCCAAAGCCCCTATTCCCCTATGACATATCACACACGTTCCGAATTAAATAGCGCGAAAAGCAACCTCTACCTCAGTGCTGCTCGTCTCTTAAAGAACTCGGAAAGTTGTTGGAGGTCTGTGACTAGTGACATTATCACCAATGTTGTCTTTGCTTTCTTATTATTGAATTTGCATTTTTCAGTATAATTTTTCCACTTTCTACAGATAACTGAGAACAGGTTAAACTTGAAATCACATTCCAAATATCTTGGTTAAGATGGATATTTTAAACTCCATATTTGGTCTTTAAATCCTGAAATAATATATTGTCTATCTCGTATTGTAAGATTTGCATAAAGGAAACATTTCCTCATGCTAAAGGCATGCCCCCACCCCCCACCCCTCCTTGGGCTAAGAAACTGGCTACAACTTCAAGCTAAGAGGGAAAAATTCTGAACCGCATCACATGCGATATCGAGGGTTATAATACTATTTTTATAATGAAGATCAACAAGAGGTCTGCAAGACAACATTCCTCAGCTAATGTGAAACACAATGCCCGGTCAGAAAGCCATTGAAGGCCATGAAGAGCATGAAGTTTCCCTTTCGTTCTATCATCAATACTGAGAGAAAGTTGAAGCTATGTCAAATAAGCGATTGTTCGCAAATCAATTTGAGGAAATTACCTGTAACTGGTACACTGACAGCAATTGCTGGTTTTCAGTGTCACGCCATTCAAAATAGATCAAAATACAAATCAGAACCATTCGACAGATAAAGTCCAGAATCTGGGAAGTGAAAGGAGGTAAATATACAAAAACCCTCGCCAAGATTTGGGTCGAAGGAATAATTCGTATACGAGATATCCGAGGAAATGTTTTACCCAAATTTATAGAGCTTTGTATGGAGACGCCATGCTGGAGCTCATCATGATGAGCTCCAACATGGCGGATGGAAACCAACAGAAACATCTGTTACCGAGTTTTGCTACAAAAGCGTGAATTTACTCCTAGAGGAACTCATAAACATTAAAGCAACATTTTTTCTAATACTTGAACCGTTTAGATAGCAAAATTCCACGCAAAAATTCACTTTTTTACCTAAATGACAGCTCTCTCGCCCGTCATGCAACTGCTTCGTCACGCAAAAGCTTAGAAATTCAAGTGTAGTCTATTACAAAACCAAGAATCCTTTTGAAACGAAAATTTGTTTAAAATTACTTTGCAGCTGCTCTAATACACCATGAAAGTAAAATCTCAGTAGGATCGATAGTTTTGTAGTTTGAATTTTAGTGACGTCATGTGAAAACCAACAATAGTAGGGCGAACAGCTCATTGCATGTGGTATTCAATGCTAATTCATCACTGCATACCCAGGTTATCACGATGCCTTTCAGTATTACAAGCCATTCAGTATCAGGTTTAGCCGTGGAGCTGAGACCATGGTAGAACTGAAGTGGCCGCGAATTCTTTCCACTGAAACGTAGAAAGGTTTGGACGTTAGTGCCAATTACATTACCGGAACGTGAGCGATTGTTCAGTACATTTCGCCGACTAAAAACTCACTCAAGAGTAGCCATATCCAGCAAACGATTGTCCGGACTTGCTTTATTCCTGGTTTATTCTTTACCATCCCCACATTTCACCCCCTTGCGCTCGTCTCGCGCTTCGCAGAAAAGTCTCGTTCGGCTCACTCAGAGCAATCTCACTCAAAAGAAAAAGCGCTGCATGGAAATGAGGCTGGCTGGGCTCATAAGGCGCTTGTCATACAGGCTACTGTAATAAACATCCGTTACAGTAGCTATAGGCTCTTCAACAATAGACATTTTTTGCACGGAATTGGCATCCACGGCGCCTCCTTCTTGCTGAGATGCTAACTGCGTGAACAGTTCATCACAAGACCACAGTGTTTCATAAAGTATGTGATGTCTTCAACAACAACTATTGACTAATGCACTAACTTTATTAATACCGTCTCTACTGGAAGCATGATTTGCAACCCCTCTAACAAATCCTAGCTACATTAATTTGGCACTGACGATATCAGAAATTTGTGGCCAGAATCAAGAAATCGCTATCCGAGGACAGACACCCTCACCCAATGCTTTTTACAACTATACCACCTCAGGAACCCCTGTATGCGAAATTGCTGGCTACGCCCCTGCAGGCTTCACTGTAAAAACTATTAAGTCTAAGTGGCATAGTTAGGCTCGACGGGAGCGAGCTAACTCTTTCAAATTAATTCAAAGAATCTATACTTAACTGCGTGCATTGTTCGCGTTTTTTTCCTCTGAGGTATTATGGAAAGGCAAATTTCGAAAAGCCGATCTATTTTAGTCACCCGACGCTGTGATTGTCCTGCCCGAAGTTCGCAAATAAAACTTTTTCTTTTTTTTTTTGCCGGTTTAAAAGTGGTTGGGAGTCGGAGCATTAGCGCGTTAGAATTGTGAACAGTTGTGTCATTGGAAAAAAGTGAAAATTTTGCAAATTTCTGGTCCCAACTCATCTAGTAATAATGGGAGACATGTTTAAGAACGAGCCAAGCATGCGCACTATATTTTTTATATCTGGTTGATGAAAAGATACAGAATTAGTAGATGGAAGCTGTAGCACGTTAGCGAGGCAATGCTGGATTCTATTATAAGCAACAGACCTGAAGTGGGTCGCATGCGGATAATCTTTGGCTCACAATTTAAAGGAGCACATATTCTACTGAGAATTGTCCATGGTTGTTTCTGCGGAAAAAGCAATAAATTTTCCAAATTTCTGGTCCCACCTCATAAGGCAATAATGGGACACATGTTTTAAGAACGAGACAAACATGTACACTTTCTATCTGTTTTCAAATATTTGGTTGATGAAAAGATACCGAATTAGTTTGAATAGGACATGATATATGTTTTATGAAGGAGACAAACATGTAATATTTGGATCCAATGTTTATGTTTAATAAATGCGGTGAAGTATGCGATAAGTCTAGCGACATCGAAAGAAATACTAAGAAAATGTTTACTTAACCCTTTTAAGTACATGGCACAAATACATAAGCTTAACTAAAACGACTTCCATTCATTGTTTTCAGATACATTTGATTCAGTTGTATTTGATAATTGTTGCCTCACGGTTAAGTAAAGCCGTTTTCTGATATATTTGATTCAGTTGTATTTGTTAAGGGTCAAAAAGGTTCCGTCGCAGTTATTGGGGCCTCTTTTTAGGTATGTTTAATTAATGTTGCCTCACACTTATATTGACGTTTTAGTTATATAATTTGAAGGGGCCACTTTTGGCATCCAATTTGAATATTTGGCACATTCTGGATATCACCAACCCTCTGGGGATTTTCGCCAATTTCCCCAAAATCGCGATTTTCGCCCAAATCGCCAGTCTCCAATGGGCTGGGACGTTTTCGCCATTATCGCCAGCCCTATGGCGATTTCCCCAAAATCTCCATTTTCGCCCAAATCGCCAGTCTCCAAGGGGCCGGGACGTTTTTCGCCATTATCGCCAGCCCTCTGGCGATTTTCGCCAAAATAGCCAATTTCGCCAAAATCGCCAGTCTCCAAGGGGCCACGTTTGGCATCCAACTCAAATTGTCAGAGGCTGGCGATTTTTCGCCATTTCTGCCATTTTTGCCATTGCATGCAATTCTTAACGTAAGTGGAAATGGAGGGGCATTTTGGTGGTTCGTTTATATTATCGTTTGCTTTAATATATAGAAAAAAGTATCCTCAAAGAATTTTAAGCCATATATTTGGTGACAAGCATTTTAATTATTACCGTAAAATTTGCAATGTAGTCAGTTATTTCCATAAATGCACTCATTATGGTTTCCGAGCTCTATCATTTTATCTAAACCGTTATAATACGCAGCGAGAAAGGCTCGGGACAAGATGGTCATAATAAATAATTATTTTTTGGTTAAATATAAGGTTTCTTTCTTTTACCTTCTTTTTGCATTTTTTTCTCTCTTTTGAATATATTTAATTTATTGTAGTTCCCCTTCATTGATTAATTTTTATTTTTCGATCACTTTCTTTCATTCTTTTGACGAAAGCAGAGTAGACATTGTCTAATGCACTTACTGTAAAGTGCTCAGCGACCAGTGGGGGTTTTTGAAGACAAAAAAATCCCAAAAAATGTTTTAATTAGGTTTTATACAATTGTATTTCAAAGAAATTGCAATTAAATAATAATTTCCTTACCGTCGAGACAACTACTATAATTTGCAGTCTGTCTACTTTGAATTTGAATACGAAATGGAACTTTCCAGTAAAACCAATTTAAAAATGTGTATTTGTCGATGCATATTCTGTATATTTTTCTGTTATTACTTGTTAATTTTTTTTCTTTTATTTGAATTTTCTATATGGGTATTAAGTTTCACGAGGATTTCAGTATTGGTGGATCTTTAATTTTCTAAAATCGCAAAAAGACTCGCGAAATTAATTAACTACCAAGAAGGCATATATGTTAAGAAACAGCTGAGCAGAAATGCATAAAAATATTTACTTAATTCTTAACCTCAGATAAGTAAATGAAGCTTAGCCTAACCAACAACCGTGAGAGCTCCCGGTCCTTCGAGTTGGACTTAACAACGTTTCATAGAAAGTGTAAGAATGTTATACAAAACGTTTAAAGGCGTCCGTCCGTGTTAAACCTGAATTGACCATACAAGATTTCTTCTCATGATATTCTTCACAGCACGCCGTATCTCGCTGATTCTCCAACAATACAAAACCGGGTTCAAAAAGGAGTTAATGAAAATAGCTGTTGCAGCATAGTCATAGGCAATCCTTACTGTTCTCGAAAACCTGATAAATGTTTCCGTCACCAACAGAACCATGTATGGAAGATAGAAAATTAAAAACAAGCCGTAGATACAAAGCACTGGGGCAGCTGATTTTCTGATTTGAGTATGTTCATTGTTTTGCTTTGAAGATGGCTGACCGCCATGCCTTGGTCCTTTATCTGATGTTGGTGCCTTCGAACAATTCTGAAAATTTTCCAGCTACTTGCCATGATCACAAAGAAAAAAAGGAAACTAATCCTATCGGAATAAAGAACCACGTGTTTGTCATCCAAAACCTTAGTAATACGGTCACTGTCACAAACATCCACAAAAACACGCGTGGAACGGTGACAATCGTGTTGTATCATAGATGAAATGTTAATGCTAGAAGTCGGTCAATAGACACTGCAGCTAAGATAAGAAAAGAGACGCCATTTGTTGTCCAACCTGACAGAAACTGAACCATTTTCAATTGGCAAAACACAGCGAAATTCTCCTCAAGCTCGGCTATTTTATGAGCTGCATAAAGTGGTTGACATACCAGGCCGACAAATAGGTCTGAGACTGCCAGGCAGCCCAAAAGGATGAACGGTGGAGAATGAAGTTCTTGGGTTTTTCCAATTGTAAAAACCAATAAGAAAGTTTCCCAAACACGTCACCAGAGAGAATAGACAATTTAGACTACACGTTACAATGTTTGCGCTAAAAACACCTTCCGTTCTATCGAAGTTAACGTACTTGTCTTCAAAAAAGAAACAGTTTTTTCCTGTTTGGTTCATGGCAAACAAAGCTTGTTGTCAACAAATAAGACGAAGTTGCTGGAAAGTTGCTTTGAGCCAATTGAATAGATCCCAATCTTTCTGTCCCTCTTCACTGAGTCAGGATTCGACTTGGAGTATTTTTAAGAGTTTCTCTCAAACTTTGTTGGTCTTTAGAAATCGTAAGTGGGAAATACAGATCTTATTTTAACTATTTGAAGCAAATTTTCATTTTTTCTTTCAATATATAGAATTGCCAATTTGACCGAACTAACTGCCGAGTTTACTTGCTTCATTATATGAGAAAATGTCTGACTGATTGTTTACGTTCACAGTGACAATTACAATTGGTCAGGACTCGAAACCATATTGGCCACCCGTTAACATGCTTAAAAATGACGAATACTTCGCCAAAATCGGCAGACTCCGAGGGGCCAGGACGTTTTTCGCCATTATCGCCAGCCCTCGGGCGATTTTCCCCAAAATCGCCAATTTCGCCAAAATCGCCAGTCTCCAAGGGGCCACTTTTGGCATCCAACTCAAATTGTCAGAGCTAGGCTTGCGATTTTTCGCCATTTTTGCCATTTTCGCCATTGCATGCATTTCTGGACATAAGTGGAAAATGGAGGGGCATTTTGATGGTTCGTTTTTATTATCGTTTTCTTTAATATATAGAAAAAAGTATCCTCAAAGAATTTTAAGCCATATATTTGGTGACAAACATTCTAATTATTACTGTAAAATTTATAATGCAGTCAATTATTTCCATAAACGCACTCATTATGGTTTCCGGGCTCTATCATTTTATCTGAACCGTTATAACACGCAGTGAGAAAGGTTCGGGACAAAATAGAAGCCTAATCCTATCGGAATTAAGAACCATTTTTTTGTCATCCAAAACCTCAGTAATACGGTCACTGTGACAAACATTCACAAAACAAACGTAGTTTGAAACACGCGTGGAACGGTGACAATGGTGTTGTATCGTACATGAAGTGTTAATGCTAGAAGTCGGTCAATAGACAATGTGGCTAAGATGACAAAAGAGACACCAGTTGTCGTCCAACCTGACAGAAACTGAACCATTTTCAATTCGCAAAACACGGCCAAATTCTCCTCATGCTCGGCTATTTATGAGCTACATAAAGTGGTTGACATACCAGGCCGACAAGGAGGTCAGAGACCGCCAGGCATCAACGGTGGCGAATGAAGTTCTTGGGTTTTTCCAATTGTAAAAACAATAAGAAAGTTTCCCAAGCATGTCACAAGAGAGAATAGAAAAAATAGACTACATGTTACAATATTTGCCGTAAAAACACCTTCAGTTCTATCGAAGTTAACGTACTTGTCTTAAAAAAAGAAACAGTTTTTTCCTGTTTGGTTCATGGCAAAGAAAGCTTGTTGTCAACAAATAAGACGAAGATTGGCCTTACACTAAAGGGATATAACTGCTACGCGAGGACTTAGCTTATTCTAAACGTTTCCATCAAAAGTGATTTGTTACTGTCGCAGGAAAGGTTGTTATTTCTTGGTAGTTTTATTTTATTATTACAATTATAATTATAACTATTATTATTAGATTATTTGACTACCAGCATGCCTTTACCATGAGGAAATGTTTCCTTTATGCAAATTTTACAATATTAAAGAGGTAGACAATATATTATTTCAGGATTTAAAGACCAAATATGGAGTTTAAAATATCCATCTTAATCGAGATATTTGGAATGTGATTTCAAGTTTAATCTGTTCTCAGTTATCTGTAGAAAGTGGAAACAATTATACAGAAAAATACAAATTCAACAATATAATGTAAGAAAGCAAGGACAACATTGGTGATAACGTCACTAGAGATCTACAAGTGAGAACTTTTCGAGTTCTTTAAGAGACGAGCAGCACTGAGGTAGAGGTGCTTTTCGCGCTATTTAATTCGGAACATGTGTCTTAGGGGAATAGGGGCTTTGGGTTAGAGAAAAACCGTCTTTTAATAAGCGTAGGCTCCGAAATTTAGTTTATCATGTGTGCGTTATCTGATTCATAATTTAGAGAGACTCTTTATCAAACTATGTGCTCGCGATTGCTTCCTCTTGACGTATTTTGGAGAGGCAGCTCTCGAAAAGCCGAATAATCTAATTTTGACAACCGACGATTTTGATTGTCATTCCTGTAGTTTTCAATCCCAGTCAGACTTTTTAAATCCTTCTCTGTTAAAACGCAAAAGACATTAAAATCGTGTATTGTGCCCGCTCAGCTAGCCTTTTAATTAATTCAACTTTGAAAGGACTTCCTAAGGGCTTGTTTATGGAGGAAAGTGCACTTAGCTTATCCAGCTACTGGTACTCTACTCGAGCAAATAAAGCGCGTATAGTTTAACGTTCATATCTATTCAAAGCACAGGACAGCTTTGTAAATAAGCAGACGTGTCATTCTCTGAATGATCTCCTAACAAAATTTTTCACAGCGCGTCGTATCTCACCGATTCTCCAGCAGTACACAACTGGATTCAAACAAGAGTTGATGAAAACAGCAGTTGCAGCATACTCATAGACAATCCTTACTGTTCTCGTATATCCAACAAATGTTTTGATCATCAGCAATACCATGAAAGGAAGGTAAAAAATTAAGAACAGACCGTAGATATAAAGCACTGTCACAGCTGATTTTCTGCACTTGAGTATGTTCACTGTGTTGGCTGGAAGATGGCTGACAGCTATAGTTTGCAACTTTATTTGCTGTTGGTGTTTTCGAACAATTCGGAATATTTTCCAGATACTTATCATGATGACAAAGAATGTAAGAAACCATAATGCTATCGGGATAAAATACCATTTGTTTGCCATCCAAAACCTCGGTAGAACGGTCACTGTAGCAAAGATCCACAAAGCAATAGTTGTTTGAAATACGCGAGGAACAGTGACAATCGTGTTGTATCGTAGATGAAGAGTTAGTGCTAAAAGTCGGTCAATTGACACTGCAGCTAAGATGGCGAAAGAAACACCAGATGTCGTAAAACCTGATAGAGACTGAACCACGTTCAAAGTACAAAACACGGCGAAATTCTTCTTAAATTCCGCTATTTTATACCCCACAAAAAGCGGTTGACATATAAGGCCGACAAGAAGGTCTGAAACTGCAAGACAACCCAAAAGGATGAACGATGGCGAATGAAGATCTCGGGTTTTTCCAATCACAAATACAACAATAAAGTTTCCTATGCATGTAAGCAAAGAAAAGAAAGAGTTGAGGATACATGTTACAATATTTGTAATGAAGACTTCTTCCGTGCTATCAAAGTGAAGCTGATCTTCAAAGAAGAAACAGTCTTTTTCTGTATTGTTCATGGCGAACACTCAAGCGTGCTACCAGAAAGCTCTTCTCAGCTAGACCCACCGGATGAATTGAAGCCAGTCTATCTTTATCTAGTCGCTCTTCATGGAGTCAGCATTCGGATTGCACTGGTAATTTTTTTCATTTTTTTTTCTTGTCATCTGATGCTCATATACTAACTCATGCTCAGGTTACGACTGAAAAAAAACTCAGCATACGTAGAGCGATTCAACTGATCCAGCACACTTTTAAATTTTCCTAATGTACAACATTGCACTTTTTTAAGGAACGTTCGTGACAATACTAATTGCCAGTTTTATACTTACGTCATAAAATAAATAATGGACTACTTCTTTACGCTCACACTGACAATTACGATTGGTTGTCATGAATCGCAACGATGTTGATGACACGTTAACATACTTAAAATGACGAATACTTCCAGGAACAATATTTACTGCACCGATGTAAATGTTTGGCACTACACTTAACGCATATAAATGGTAGGCGAGTACTTAGTGTAGCTTCGGGACCTTCCAGCGATCGTCAGATTTTAATTTATGCCTGTGAAAAGGGCATTTGTTTTTAATTCAGAAGATGAGACTGCACGCGAATACCTTTACCATAACCAATGTTTCAATATTCAAGTTCAATGACAATGCAGTTTTACAATGTTAAGCATTCCAATAAGATGGACACCATATTATTTCAGGTTTTTAAAGACCAAATTAATATTGAGTGGAAAACGTCCATCTAAACGTTGACATTCGGAATGTGATTCCAAGTTTAATCTGTTCTCAGTCATCTTTATCAATTAAGGTAGAAAATCATAACAAGAAGTTATAAGTTCAACAGCTGCTGTTCTGAATATATTGTACCATTAGACGTTAAGAAAGAAAGATCAGTGGCAGTTTCACAGCAGACTTAGGAAGACCGACTTTCTGAGTTTTTTTTTTTTTCTTTTTTGAGAGACGATTTGCAGAGAGAGAACGTGAGCCATAAGTCCTTAAGGGGTTGTGTCAAGGCTACCTACAATGCTCATCTTGATGTTAATAATCATATGCCAATTACGCGTCCTTGTTTGCCTTGTAACTGGAAGAAATTACTTATGAATGACAAAATAGACCTATTCGGCTTACTCAATGTTATACCCAATTCAAATCTCCCGGGGTTAAGATTCTTTTGTGTATTGTATTTGCATTATAATGTGGCATTCACAATTAAATGATATGGAAATTGTTGAAACAAAACATTTTATTCTCAAAGGATTTGAATTGGGTACAACATTGAGTTAGCCGAATAGGTCTATTACAGCTTCGTGTTAAACAAATATGTCTCTGAACAAATAATTCTGAACTTTAAAAAACTGTTAGGCTAACCGGTTTGCAAAAACCACATGAATTGCCATCCGCTTCAATCTTCTTCAACATCTTCCCTTTTTTAGTGTATTTGTTGTGATATTTATATCTTTTTCTAACGTTTTCAGAGGTTATTTTTATGTTTCGCTCAATTTGGTGACAGTTTTCGCAGTTTGAGTTTCATAAATTTCGTAAGACAGCTATTTTATGCTGCAGGCCAGTGGCAGGTTCCGGACCCCGAAACAAGTATCCTCAAAGAATTTTAAGCCACACATTTGGTGACAAACATTCTAATTATTACTGTAAAATTTATAATGTAGTCAATTATTTCCATAAATACACTCATTATGGTTTCCGGGCTCTAGCTTTTTATCTAAACAGTTATAATACCCAGCGAGAAAGGTTCGGGACAAGATGGTCATAAAAAAATTATTATTATTATTTCACAATAGAACATACAAAATGGAACTTAACAGTAAAACTAATTTTAAAAATGTGTATTTGTCGATGTACATTCTGTATATTTTGCTGTCATTACTTGTTACTTTTTTTTCTGTAATTTGAATTTTCTATATGGCTATCAAATTTCGCGGGGATTTCAGTCTTCCTGGGTCTTTAATTTGGCGATTTTTTCTAAAATCGCAAAAAGACTCGCGAAATTACTTAACTACCAAGAAGGGCTATATGTTAAGAAACAGCTGAGGAGAAATGCACAAGCATATTTACTTAATTCTTAACCTTAGATAAGTAAATAAAGGTTAGCCTAACCAACAACCGTGAGAGCTCCCGGTCCTTCGAGTTGGACTTAACAACGTTTCATAGAAAGTGTAAGAATGTTATACAAAACGTTTAATGGAGTCCGTCCGGGTTAAACCTGAATTGACCATACAATATTTCTTCTCATGATATTCTTCACAGCACGCCGTATCTCGCTGATTCTCCAACAATACAAAACGGGGTTTTAAAAGGAGTTAATGAAAATAGCTGTTGCAGCATAGTCATAGGCAATCCTTACTGTTCTCGAAAACGCGATAAATGTTTCTGTCGCCAACAGAACCGTGTATGGAAAATAGAAACTTAAGAACAAGCCGCAGATATATAAAGCACTGTGGCAGCTGATTTTCTGCATTTGAGTATGTTCATTGTTTTGTTTTGAAGATGGCTGACCGCCATGCCTTGGTCCTTTATCTGATGTCGGTGCCTTCGAACAATTCTGAATATTTTCCAGCTACTTGCCACGATCACACAGAAAAAGGAAGCCTAATCCTATCGAAATTAAAAACCATTTTTTTGTCATCCAAAACCTCAGTAATACGGTCACGGTGACAAACATCCACAAAACAAACATGGTTTGAAACACGCGTGGAACGGTGACAATCGTGTTGTATCGTAGATGAAGTGTTAATGCTAGAAGTCGGTCAATAGACACTGCAGCTAAGATGACAAAAGAGACGCCAGTTGTCGTCCAACCTGACAGAAACTGAACCATTTTCATTTCGCAAAACACAGCGAAATTCTCCTCAAGCTCGGCTATTTTATGAGCTGCATAAAGTGGGTGCCAGACATACCAGGCCGACAAGGAGGACTGAGACTGCCAGGCAGCTTAAAAGGATGTACGGTGGAGAATGAAGTTCTTGGGTTTTTCCAATTGTAAAAACAATAAGAAAGTTTCCCAAACATGTCACCAGAGAGAACAGACAATTTAGACTACATGTTACAATATTTGTGGTAAAAACACCTTCCGTTCTATCGAAGTTAACGTACTTGTCTTCAAAAACTAGAAACAGTTTTTTCCTGTTTGGTTCATGGCAAAGAAAGCTTGTTGTCAACAAATAAGACGAAGTTGCTGGAAAAGATCCCAATCTTTATCTCCCTTTTCACTGAGTCAGGAAAACTATTTGAACCAAATTTTCAGTTTTTGTTTCAATATGTAGGATTGCCAATTTGACCGAACTAACTGCCAATTTTACTTGCTTTATAATATAAGAAATTGACTTAGTTGTTTACGTTCACAGCTACAATTACAATTGGTTTTCAGGACTCGACACAATGTTGGCCACCCGTTAGCATGCTTAAAAATGACGAATACTTCAGTGACCAATATTTGCTGCAACGGTGTATTTATTTAAGCTTGGCCTTACTCTAAAGGGATATAATGGCTACGCGATGACTTAGCTTATTCTAAGCGTTTCCATCAAAAGTGATTTGTTACTGTCGCAGGAAAGGGTTTCTGGTAGTTTTATTTTATTATTACAATTATAATTATAACTATTATTATTAGATTATTTGACTACCAGCATGCCTTTACCATGAGAAAATATTTCCTTTATACAAATTTAACATTCAGAGATAGACAATATATTATTTCAGGATTTAAAGACCAAATATGGAGTTTAAAATATTCATCTTAATCGAGATATTTGGAAAGTGATTTCAAGTTTAATCTGTTCTCAGTTATCCGTAAAAAGTGGGAAAATTATACTGTAAAATACAAATTCAACAATATAATGTAAGAAAGCAAGGACAACATTGGTGATAATGTCACTATAGACCTACAAGAACTTTTCGAGTTCTTTAAGAGACGAGCAGCACTGAGGTAGAGATTGCTTTTCGCGCTATTTAATTCCGAACGTGTGTCTTAGGGGAATAGGGGCTTTGGGTTAGGGAAAAACATCTTTTAATAAGCGTAGGCTCCGAAATTTAGTTTACCAGGTGTGCGTTATCTGATTCATAATTTAGAGACTCTTTATCAAACTGCTTCTCGCGATTGCTTCGTTGACGTATTTTGGAGAGGCAGCTCTCGAAAAGCCGAATGATCTAATTTAGACAACCGACGATTTTGATTGTCATTCTTGTAGTTCTCAATCCCAGTCAGACTTTTTACAATCCTTCTCTGTTAAAACGCAAAAGACATTAAAATCGTGTATTGTGCCCGCTCAGCTATCCTTTTAATTAACCCAACTTTGAAAGGACTTCCTAATAAGTAAAGCGCGTATAGTTTGACTTTCATATCTATCAGCTTTGTAGATTAAGCAGACATGTCATTCTCTGGGTGATCTCCTTATAAAATTTTTCATAGCGCGTCGTATTTCGCTGATTCTCCAGCAGTACACAACTGGATTCAAACAAGAGTTGATGAAAACAGCAGTTGCAGCAAAGTCATCTACAATCATTACTGTTCTTGCATATCCGATAAATATTTTCATCATCAACGATACCATGAAAGGAAGATAAAAAATTAACGACAAACCATAGATGTAAAGTACTGTCACAGCTGATTTTCTGCACTTGAATATGTTTACTTTGAAGGCGGGAAGATGGCTGACAGCTATAGTTTGCACCTTTATTTGTTATTGGTGCTTTCGAACAATTCGGAATATTTTCCAGATACTTATCATGATGACAAAGAACGTAAT
Source organism: Porites rus (assembly GCA_964035705.1). NCBI lineage: Eukaryota > Metazoa > Cnidaria > Anthozoa > Scleractinia > Poritidae > Porites > Porites rus. The sequence continues at coordinate 18,555,073 of OZ038004.1, read as the reverse complement.
AAACCATAATGCTACCGGGATAAAATACCATTTGTTTGCTATCCAAAACCTCGGTAAAACGGTCACGGTAGCAAAGATCCACAAAGTAATAGTTGTTTGAAACACGCGAGGAACAGTGACAACCGTGTTGTATCGTAGATGAAGAGTTAGTGCTAAAAGTCGGTCAATTGACACTGCAGCTAATATGAAAAAAGAAACGCCACCTGTTGTCCAACCTGACAGAGACTGAACCACGTTTAAAGTACAAAACACAGCGAAATTCTTCTCAAGTTCCGCTATTTTATACCCCACAAAAAGGGGTTGACATATAAGGCCGACAAGAAGGTCTGAAACCGCAAGACAACCCAAAAGGATGAACGATGGCGAATGAAGATCTCGGGTTTTTCCAATCGCAAATACAACAATGAAGTTTCCTATGCATGTTAGCAAAGAAAAAAAAGAGTTCAGGATACATGTTACAATATTTGTAATGAAGACTTCTTCCGTGCTATCAAAGTGAAGCTGATCTTCAAAGAAGAAACAGTCTTTTTCTGTATTGTTCATGGCGAACACTCAAGCGTGCTACCAGAAAGCTCTTCTCAGCTAGACCCACCGGATGAATTGAAGCCAGTCTATCTTTATCTAGTCGCTCTTCATGGAGTCAGCATTCGGATTGCACTGGTAATTTTTTTCATTTTTTTTTCTTGTCATCTGATGCTCATATACTAACTCATGCTCAGGTTACGACTGAAAAAAAACTCAGCATACGTAGAGCGATTCAACTGATCCAGCACACTTTTAAATTTTCCTAATGTACAACATTGCACTTTTTTAAGGAACGTTCGTGACAATACTAATTGCCAGTTTTATACTTACGTCATAAAATAAATAATGGACTACTTCTTTACGCTCACACTGACAATTACGATTGGTTGTCCTGAATCGCAACGATGTTGATGACACGTCAACACGCTTAAAATGACGAATACTTCCAGGAACAATATTTACTGCACCGATGTAAATGTTTGGCACTACACTTAAGGCATATAAATGCTAGGCGAGTACTTAGTGTAGCTTCGGGACCTTTCCAGCGATCGTCAGATTTTAATTTATGCCTGTGAAAAGGGCATTTGTTTTTAATTCAGAAGATGAGACTACACGCGAATACCTTTACCATAACCAATGTTTCAATATTTAAGTTCCATGACAATGCAGTTTTACAATGTTAAGCATTCCAATAAGATGGACACCATATTATTTCAGGTTTTTAAAGACCAAATTAATATTGAGTGGAAAACGTCCATCTAAACGTTGACATTCGGAATGTGATTCCAAGTTTAATCTGTTCTCAGTCATCTTTATCAATTAAGGTAGAAAATCATAACAAGAAGTTATAAGTTCAACAGCTGCTGTTCTGAATATATTGTACCATTAGACGTTAAGAAAGAAAGATCAGTGGCAGTTTCACAGCAGACTTAGGAAGACCGACTTTCTGAGTTTTTTTTTTTTTCTTTTTTGAGAGACGATTTGCAGAGAGAGAACGTGAGCCATAAGTCCTTAAGGGGTTGTGTCAAGGCTACCTACAATGCTCATCTTGATGTTAATAATCATATGCCAATTACGCGTCCTTGTTTGCCTTGTAACTGGAGAAATTACTTATGAATGACAAAATCGACCTATTCGGCTTACTCAATGTTATACCCAATTCAAATCTCCCGGGGTTAAGATTCTTTTGTGTATTGTATTTGCATTATAATGTGGCATTCACATTTAAATGATATGGAAATTGTTGAAACAAAACGTTTTATTCTCAAAGGGTTTGAATTGGGTAGAGCATTGAGTTAGCCGAATAGGTCTATAATACAGCTTCGTGTCAAACAAATATGTCTCTCAACAAATAATTCTGAACTTTAAAAAACTGTTAGGCTAACCGGTTTGCAAAAACCACATGAATTGCCATCCGCTTCAATCTTCTTCAACATCTTCCCTTTTTTAGTGTATTTGTTGTGATATTTACATCTTTTTCTAACGTTTTGGGAGGTTATTTTTATGTTTCGCTCAATTTGGTGGCAGTTTTCGCAGTTTGAGTTTCATAAATTTCTTGAGACAGCTCTTTTTATGCTGCAGGCCAGTGGCAGGTTCCGGACCCCGAAACAAGTATCCTCAAAGAATTTTAAGCCACATATTTGGTGACAAACATTCTAATTATTACTGTAAAATTTATAATGTAGTCAATTATTTCCATAAATGCACTCACTATGGTTTCCGGGCTCTATCTTTTTATCTAAACAGTTATAATACGCAGCGAGAAAGGTTCGGGACAAGATGGTCATAATAAAATTATTATTATTATTTCACAATAGAACCTAAAAAATGGAACTTAACAGTTCTGTAATTTGAATTTTCTATATGGCTATTAAATTTCGCGGGGATTTCAGTCTTCGTGGGTCTTTAATTTGGCGATTTTGTCTAAAATCGCAAAAAGACTCGCGAAATTATTTAACTACCAAGAAGGCATATATGTTAAGAAACAGCTGAGGAGAAATGCATAAAAATATTTACTTTATTCTTAACCTTAGATGAGTAAATGAAGCTTAGCCTAACCAACAACCGTGAGAGCATCCGGTCCTTCGAGTTGGATTTAACAACGTTTCATAGAAAGTGTAAGAATGTTATACAAAACGTTTAAAGGAGTCCGTCCGTGTTAAACCTCAATTGACCATACAAGATTTCTTCTCATGATATTCTTCACAGCACCAGAGGCTGATCTAGGGGGATGGTGCAGGGGATGCGCACCCCCCCCCCCCCCCTTCCCTCGAAATGACCTGGTATTCTGCAAAAAAAAACTATGTGGTTTACTGGTGTTGAAGTAGAGCAAGAGACGAGTGCACCCCCTCCTAAAAAAAATCCTGGATCCGCCCCTGAGCACGCCGATGAAAACAGCAGTTGCAGCATACTCATAGACAATACTTACTGTTCTCGTATATCCAATAAATATTTTCATCGTCAACGATACCATGAAAGGAAGATAAAAAATTAACGACAAACCATAGATATAAAGTACTGTCACAGCTGATTTTCTGCACTTGAATATGTTTACTTTGAAGGCGGGAAGATGGCTGACAGCTATAGTTTGGTCCTTTATTTGCTGTTGGTGCTTTCGAACAATTCGGAATATTTTCCAGATACTTATCATGATGACAAAGAATGTAAGAAAGCAAAACGCTATCGCGATAAAATACTATTTGTTTGCCATCCAAAACCTCTGTAAAACGGTCACTGTAGCAAAGATCCACAAAGCAATAGTTGTTTGAAACACGCGAGGAACGGTGACAATCGTGTTGTATCGTAGATAAAGAGTTACTGCTAAAAGTCGGTCAATTGACACTGCAGCTAAGATGAGAAAAGAAACGCCACCTGTTGTCCAACCTGACAGAGACTGAACCACGTTTAAAGTACAAAACACAGCGAAATTCTTCTCAAGTTCCGCTATTTTATATCCCACAAAAAGGGGTTGACATATAAAGCCAACCAGAAGGTCTGAAACCGCAAGACAACCCAAAAGGATGAACGATGGCGAATGAAGATCTCGGGTTTTTCCAATCACAAATACAACAATAAAGTTTCCTATGCATGTTAGCAAAGAAAAGAAAGAGTTCAGGATACATGTTACAATATTTGTAATGAAGACTTCTTCCGTGCTATCAAAGTGAAGCTGATCTTCAAAGAAGGAACAGTCCTCTTCTGTATTGTTCATAGCGAACAAAGCGTGCTGCCAGAAAGCCGTTCTCAGAGCGAGATGAACTGAAACCAGTCTTTCTTTATCTAGTCGCTTTTCATGGAGTCAGCGTTCGGATTCGATCTTTTTTTTCATTGTTTTTCTTGTCCTCTGATGCTCATATACCAACTAAAACTCTTTTTACGAGTGAGAAAAAACATACGTGGATCGATTTTACTTGCTTTATAATATAAGAAATTGACTTAGTTGTTTACGTTCACAGCTACAATTACAATTGGTTTTCAGGACTCGACACAATGTTGGCCACCCGTTAACATGCTTAAAAATGACGAATACTTCAGTGAGCAATATTTGCTGCAACGGTGTATTTATTTAATTCTTGGTCTTACACTAGAGGGATATAACTGCTACTCGAGAACTTGGCTTATTCTAAACGTTTCCATCAAAAGTGATTTTTTACTGTCGCAGGGAAGGGTGGTATTTTCTGGTAGTCTTATTTTATTATTACAATTATAATTATGACTATTATTATTATTAGATTATTTGACTACCAGCATGCCTTTACCATGAGGAAATGTTTCCTTTATGCAAATTTTACAATAAGAGATAGACAATATATTATTTCAGGATTTAAAGACCAAATATGGTGTTTAAAATATTCATCTTAACCGAGATATTTGGAATCTGATTTCAAGTTTAATCTGTTCTCAGTTATCTGTAGAAAGTGGAAAAATTACACTGAAACATACAAATTCAACAATATATGTAAGAAAGCAAGGCTAACATTGGTGATAATGTCACAATAGACCTACAAGAACTTTTCGAGTTCCTTAAGAGACGAGCAGCACTGAGGTAGAGGTTGCTTTTCGTGCTATTTAAATCGGAACGTGTGTCTTGGGAAAATAGGGGCTTTGGGTTAGAGAAAAAAGGCTTTTAATAAGCGTAGGCTCCGAAATTTAGTTTTATTACCAGGTGTGCGTCATCTGATTCATAATTTAGAGAGACTCTTTATCAACTTGCGGGCGGGCGATTGCTTCTTCAATTGACGTATTTTGGAAAGGCAGCTCTCGAAAAGCCGGATGATCTAATTTTGACAACCGACGATTTTGATTGTCATTCTTGTAGTTCTCAATCCCAGTCAGACTTTTTACAATCCTTCTCTGTTAAAACGCAAAAGAGATTAAAATCGTGAATTATGCCCGCTCAGCTATCCTTTTAATTGACCCAACTTTGAAAGGACTTCCTAACAAATAAAGAGCGTATAGTTTGACTTTCATATCTATCAGCTTTGTAGATTAGGCAGACATGTTATTTTCCGGATGATCTCCTTATAAAACTTTTCACAGCGCGTCGTATGTCACCGATTCTCCAGCAGTACACAACTGGGTTCAAACAAGAGTTGATGAAAACAGCAGTTGCAGCATACTCATAGACAATCCTTACTGTTCTCGTATATCCGACAAATTTTTCCATCAGCAACGGTACCACGAGAGGGAGATAAAAAATTAAGAACAAACCGTAGATATAGAGCGCTGTCACAGCTGATTTTCTGCACTTGAGTATGTTCACTGTGTTGGCTGGAAGATGGCTGACAGCTATAGTTTGGTCGTTTATCTGCTGTTGGTGTTTTCGAACAATTCGGAATATTTTCCAAATACTTATCATGATGACAAAGCCGATAAGAAGGATTGATGCTATCGGTATAAAATACCATTCGCTTGCCATCAAAAACCTCGGTAAAACGGTCACTGTAGCAAAGATCCACAAAGCAATAGTTGTTTGAAACACGTGACGAACAGTGACAATCGTGTTGTATCGTAGATGAAGAGTTAGTGCTAAAAGTCGGTCAATTGACACTGCAGCTAAGGTGAGAAAAGAAACGCCACCTGTTATCCAAGCTGATAGAGACTGAAGCACTTTCAATGTACAAAACACTGCGAAATTCTCCTTAAGTTCAGCTATTTTATGTGCCACAAATAACGGTTGACAGAAAAGGCCAACCAAAAGGTCTGAAACCGCAAGACAACCCAAAAGGATGAACGATGGCGAATGAAGATCTCGGGTTTTTCCAATCACAAATACAACAATGAAGTTTCCTATGCATGTTAGCAAAGAAAAAAAAGAGTTCAGGATACATGTTACAATATTTGTAATGAAGACTTCTTCCGTGCTATCAAAGTGAAGCTGATCTTCAAAGAAGAAACAGTCTTTTTCTGTATTGTTCATGGCGAACACTGAAGCGTGCTACCAGAAAGCCCTTCTCAGCTAGAGCCACCGGATGAATTGAAGCCAGTCTATCTTTATCTAGTCGCTCTTCATGGAGTCAGCATTCGGATTGCACTGGTAATTTTTTTCATTTTTTTTTTCTTGTCATCTGATGCTCATATACTAACTCATGCTCAGGTTACGACTGAAAAAAAACTCAGCATACGTAGAGCGATTCAACTGATCCAGCACACTTTTAAATTTTCCTAATGTACAACATTGCACCTTTTTAAGGTACGTTCGTGACAATACTAATTGCCAGTTTTATACTTACGTCATAAAATAAATAATGGACTACTTCTTTACGCTCACACTGACAATTACGATTGGTCGTCCTGAATCGCAACGATGTTGATCACACGTTAACATACTTAAAATGACGAATACTTCCAGGAACAATATTGACTGCAACGATGTAAATTTTTGGCACTACACTTAAGGCATATAAATGCTAGGCGAGTACTTAGTGTAGCTTCGGGACCTTTCCAGCGATCGTCAGATTTTAATTTATGCCTGTGAAAAGGGCATTTGTTTTTAATTCAGAAGATGAGATTACACGCGAATACCTTTACCATAACCAATGTTTCAATATTCAAGTTCAATAACAATGCAGTTTTACAATGTTAAGCATCAAGACCAAATTAATATTGAGTGGAAAACATCCATCTAAACGTTGACATTCGGAATGTGATTCCAAGTTTAATCTGTTCTCAGTCATCTTTATCCAGGTAGAAAATCATAACAAGAAGTTATAAGTTCAACAGCTGGGTGTTCTGAATATATTGTACCATTAGACGTTAAGAAAGAAAGATCGGTGGCAGTTTCACAGCAGACTTAGGAAGATCGACTTTTTGAGCTTTTTTTTTTTTCTTTTTTGAGAGACGATTTTCAGAGAGAGAACGTGAGCCATAAGTCCTTAAGGGGTTGTGTCAAGGCTACCTACAATGCTCATCTTGATGTTAATAATCATGTGTCAATTACGCGTCCTTGTTTGCCTTGTAACTGGAGAAATTACTTATGAATGACAAAATAGACCTATTCGGCTTACTCAATGTTATACCCAATTCAAATCTCCCGGGGTTAAGATTCTTTTGTTTATTGTATTTGCATTATAATGTGGCAGTCACATTTAAATGATATGGAAATTGTTGAAACAAAACGTTTTATTCTCAAAGGGTTTGAATTGGGTACAACATTGAGTTAGCCGAATAGGTCTATAATACAGCTTCGTGTCAAACAAATTTGTTATATTCCTAGACTTTCACTCAACTAAACGGGGACTGCCATTGGTTGATTCTTGGTCACGTGGCCTTGACTAAAATCAAATGTATCCCGCTCGGGATACATTGCAGCACGTGATCAAAGCATGGTGGAAAGTGGTGTGACAGAAGGCGGGAAAAACATCGCCAGGTCCAGCCAGTTTTCTCTTTCGTGAATGAACACAACAACACAAAAACGAAACCTCAAGCTAAAAAGCAACGATTTTTAAAGTTATCCCAGAAGAAGCAGCTAGTGGAGGAAAAAGATGCAGGTAATATGAGGAAAGTACTTTTGTTTCTAAATCATTCATTCAGTGGTTTTGAGAATTAAATTTGTGTTGTTATAAGTACCGAGTCGACTGTTTTGGTTCGCTCCGGTTATTCTTTTGTTGCTGTTGAAGTGAAAGTCTAGAAATATAACAAAACACTTAATGTCAAGTCCCTCGGGAAACCAGTTAGTTTTGTTTTCCCTTGAGTCCTGATGTTTCCCTCGACTTCGTCTCGGGAAACATCAGGACTCTTGGGAAAACAAAACTAACTGTTTCCCTCGGGATCTGACATTAAGTGTATATTAGGGCCGTTTATACGAGAGAAAATAAGCCGCGGCTTACTATAGCCGCGGCTTACATAAGACGCGAACACCCCGTATAAATGGTACAAAATCTATGTTCACGGCTTATTCAACCCAAGGCCAGCTCAAGCCGCGGCTTATTCTGGCCGAGGGGTTTTGGGATGGGCTTCTCCAAGCCGCGGCTTACGTTGGACGTGAAACTGTTCGTATAAATGCACTCAAACGTTGTCCGCGGCTTGCTGAAGCCGTGAACGACTGCTGCGCATGCTCTGTTTTCAATTATATCCCAGACCTTCACGGCCGAGAGGCGCGCGTTGCAGTGGCGTGAAAATGAGTTTTGTTTACATTTACATTTACAAAGTGGAAAGTGGCGGACAGAGATTCATGTAAAAAAGAAATGTGTGGAGTGCCCCAGAAGAAAAACAAATCCTGCTCATATGCAGCGAGCTTGAGATTGCGGGAACATCTCGATGAAACCACTCAACGGATCGCTGTCGAAACTTTCGTCGGGGTTTTCGCATAAGTTTCCCAATTTTCTTTGACCAATTAATTACCTGGGAACCCAACAACCAATCTTGACCGAAGAGACAGTTTAAATTAAAAAGAAAAAGACAGTGAAAAAAAACAGCGTTTTTTACGGGCCAAAGCCAGTCGTTTAGCTTTTTTGCTCGCCCAAGCCATTGTTGCGAGATGCAAACGCAATTACCCCAAAACGAGGCACCAAACCAAACTACGTCATCATTGGACCGATCTGGCCGCGAACTAAGCCGTGAACCATTTATACGAGCAGTTCGCGTCTAATATAAGCAGTACTCGTATAAATGGTTCCTTTCGCGTCTTCTGTAAGCCGCGGCCAGAGTAAGCCGCGGCTTATTTTCTCTCGTATAAACGGCCCTAATGTCTCTCAACAAATAATTCTGAACTTTAAAAAACTGTTAGGCTAACCGGTTTGCAAAAACCACATGAATTGCCATCCGCTTCAATCTTCTTCAACATCTTCCCTATTTTAGTGTATTTGTTGTGATATTTACATCTTTTTCTAACGTTTTGAGAGGTTATTTTTATGTTTCGCTCAATTTGGTGGCAGTTTTCGCAGTTTGAGTTTCAAAAATTTCTTGAGACAGCTCTTTTTATGCTGCAGGCCAGTGGCAGGTTCCGGACCCCGAAACAAGTATCCTCAAAGAATTTTAAGCCACATATTTGGTGACAAACATTCTAATTATTACTGTAAAATTTATAATGTAGTCAATTATTTCCATAAATGCACTCACTATGGTTTCCGGGCTCTATCTTTTTATCTAAACAGTTATAATACGCAGCGAGAAAGGTTCGGGACAAGATGGTCATAACAAAATTATTATTATTATTTCACAATAGGACCTAAAAAATGGAACTTAAGGTGGCTCGATACAGTTTTTCAGGGTCAATACCTGCTAAGTTTGAGCATAAACTACGTCGCCAAAAACAAAGTTTTGGAAAAACTGCCACCAGAGCTGTATTAGATAAAGATGAAACTTTGTTGTGATCGGGGTTGAAACGGCATCGGAGTTGTCATAGCAACGAAATGACGCTATTACCTATTTTACCTGCAGCAGTATATCTCGGCACTGGGAACTGTTCTTCGAAAATCATTCACGGGAGCTTTTTCCTCCAATAGCAGCTTCGATGTTCGTGAAGTTTAAGCGAAATCTGTAAGAGCGTTATCGAGATATTTTGGGATAAAGTTTTTATTGTTAGAAACACAGTAAAAAATGGACAATATTGTTTTATGGCCGTTATCTGTAGAAAATGAAGTGCTTTCGACATGAAATTTCACCTCATAGTAGTTTCAATCTTTTTAAAAGCGTGTGTGAAAGATCATGGGAGATAGCTCCAGCCGATTGCTAGAAAGAAGGGTTTGATTAGTATGTATCGAAGCGCTCTTGTTAGCGGTTTTGTAAACATTTTGGTCTACTTTAACAAATTAGTGAATAATTTTTAAACCACTCGATAGATTGTTTTAAAAATTTAAGATTCTTGAGATTAACCTTCCTTTTATATGACCTTTTAGTTTCAAGATTATTGATATATTGTAAGGCAGTAAAATAAGGGCTACAATTCGTTACTTTTTTATCGGAAGTTTCGTCATTACAAGTGAAAGCCTCTAATTATTCAAGGCATTGTCTCGAAGTTTCATTTTCACGTGAACAGCAGTAACTAACAATGCATTTGAAATATGCAAAAATGCTAGCTATTGTTGTGCACGAAAATATGAAACTTGGACACAATACCCTGAATAATGAGAGGCTCACACTTGTAAACACAAACTTTCTGCCAAAATATTAGCGAATTGTAGCCCTTATTTTACTGCCTTACAATATATCAATAATCTTGAAACTAAAACGGTTATATAAAAGGAAGGTTAATCTCAAGAATCTTAAATTTTTTAAACAATCTATCGAGCGGGTTAAAAATTATTCGCTAATTTGTTAAAGTAGACCAAAATGTTCAAAAAACCGCTAACAAGAGCGCCTCGATACATACTAATCGAACCCTTCTTTCTAGCAATCGGCTGGAGCCATCTCCTTGATCTTTCACACACGTTTTTAAAAAGATTGAAACTACTATGAGGTGAAATTGCATGTCAAAAGCGCTTCGTTTTCTACAGATAACAGCCGAACACCAAGATCGTCCATTTTTTACCGTATTTCTAACCACAAAATTTTTATCCCAAAATATTTCGATAACGCTCTTACAGATTTCGCTTAAACTTCACGAACATCGAAGCTGCTATTGGACGAAAAAGCTCCCGTGAATGATTTTCGAAGAACAGTTCCCAGTGCCGAGATATACCGCTGCAAGTAAAATAGGGAATAGTGTCATTTCGTTGCTATGACAACTCCGATGCCGTTGCAACCCTGATAAAAACAAATTTTCATCTTCATCTAATACAACCGTGGTGGCAATTTTTCCAAAACTTTGTTTATGGCGACGTAGTTTATGCTCAAACTTGGGAGGTATTGACCCTGAAAAACTGTATCGAGCCACCTTAACAGTTCTGTAATTTGAATTTTCTATATGGCTATTAAATTTCACGGGGATTTCAGTCTTCGTGGGTCTTTAATTTGGCGATTTTGTCTAAAATCGCACAAAGACTCGCGAAATTATTTAACTACGAAGAAGGGCTATATGTTAAGAAACAGCTGAGGAGAAATGCATAAAAATATTTACTTTATTCTTAACCTTAGATAAGTAAATGAAGCTTAGCCTAACCAACAGCTTCCGGCCCTTCGAGTTGGATTTAACAACGTTTCATAGAAAGTGTAAGAATGTTATACAAAACGTTTAAAGGAGTCCGTCCGTGTTAAACCTCAATTGACCATACAAGATTTCTTCTCATGATATTCTTCACAGCACCAGGGGCTGATCTAAGGGAAGGGTGCAGGGGGTGCGCACCCCCCCCCCCCCCCTCCTCGAGATGACCTGGTATTCTGCAAAAAAAAACTATGTGGTTTACTGGTGTTGAAGTAGAGCAAAAGACGAGTGCACCCCCTCCTAAAAAAAATCCTGGATCCGCCCCTGAGCACGCCGTATCTCGCTGATTCTCCAACAGTACAAAACCGGGTTTAAAAAGGAGTTAATGAAAATAACTGTTGCAGCATAGTCATAGGCAATCCTTACTGTTCTCGAAAACCCGATAAATGTTTCTGTCGCCAACAGAACCATGTATGGAAAATAGAAAATTAAGAACAAGCCGTTAGATATAAAGCACTGTGGCAGCTGATTTTCTGCATTTGAGTATGTTCATTGTTTTGTTTTGAAGATGGCTGACCGCCATGTCTTGGTCCTTTATCTGATGTTGGTGCCTTCGAACAATTCTGAAAATTTTCCAGCTACTTGCCATGATCACACAGAAAAAAAGGAAACCTAATCCTATCAGAATAAAGAAAAGTTAAGGCTAGAAGTCGGTCAATAGACACTGCAGCTAAGATGACAAAAGAGACGCCAGTTGTCGTCCAACCTGACAGAAACTGAACCATTTTCAATTCGCAAAACACAGCGAAATTTTCCTCAAGCTCGGCTATTTTATGAGCTGCCTAAAGTGGTTGACATACCAGGCCGACAAGGAGGTCTGAGACTGCCAGGCAGCTTAAAAGGATGTACGGTGGAGAATGAAGTTCTTGGGTTTTTCCAATGTAAAAACAATAAGAAAGTTTTCCAAACATGTCACCAGAGAGAACAGACAATTTAGACTACATGTTACAATATTTGTTGTAAAAACACCTTCCGTTCTATCGAAGTTAACGTACTTGTCTTCAAAAACTAGAAACAGTGTTTTCCTGTTTGATTCATGGCAAACAAAGCTGGTTGTCAACAAATAAGACGAAGTTGCTGGAAAAGATCCCAATCTTTATCTCCCTTTTCACTGAGTCAGGATTCGACTGGCAGTATTTTTAAGTGTTTCTCTCGAACTTTGTTGGTCTTTAGAAATCGTTAGTACGAAATACAGATTTTTTTTTAAATATTTGAACCAAATTTTCAGTTTTTGTTTCAATATGTAGGATTGCCAATTTGACCGAACTAACTGCCAATTTTACTTGCTTTATAATATAAGAAATTGACTTAGTTGTTTACGTTCACAGCTACAATTACAATTGGTTTTCAGGACTCGACACAATGTTGGCCACCCGTTAGCATGCTTGAAAATGACGAATACTTCAGTGACCAATATTTGCTGCAACGGTGTATTTATTTAAGCTTGGCCTTACACTAAAGGGATATAATGGCTACGCGATGACTTAGCTTATTCTAAGCGTTTCCATCAAAAGTGATTTGTTACTGTCGCAGGAAAGGGTTTCTGATAGTTTTATTTTATTATTACAATTATCATTATAACTATTATTATTAGATTATTTGACTACCAGCATGCCTTTACCATGAGGAAATATTTCCTTTATACAAATTTTACATTCCGAGATAGACAATATATTATTTCAGGATTTAAAGGCCAAATATGGAGTTTAAAATATCCATCTTAACCAAGATATTTGGAATGTGATTTCAAGTTTAATCTGTTCTCAGTTATCCGTAGAAAGTGGAAAAATTATTGATCATAATCATTGGTCATAATGTCACTATAGACCTACAAGAACTTTTCGAGTTCTTTAAGAGACGAGCAGCACTGAGGTAGAGATTGCTTTTCGCGCTATTTAATTCCGAACGTGTGTCTTAGGGGAATAGGGGCTTTGGGTTAGGGAAAAACATCTTTTAATAAGCGTAGGCTCCGAAATTTAGTTTACCAGGTGTGCGTTATCTGATTCATAATTTATCAAACTGCTTCTCGCGATTGCTTCGTTGACGTATTTTGGAGAGGCAGCTCTCGAAAAGCCGAATGATCTAATTTAGACAACCGACGATTTTGATTGTCATTCTTGTAGTTCTCAATCCCAGTCAGACTTTTTACAATCCTTCTCTGTTAAAACGCAAAAGACATTAAAATCGTGTATTGTGCCCGCTCAGCTAGCCTTTTAATTAACCCAACTTTGAAAGGACTTTCTAATAAGTAAAGCGCGTATAGTTTGATTATAAGTTTAAGCTCTTAACTGGGGTTAATGAGCCCTAAGGGAGTACTAGTTCTTTCCTCACTTGTCCCTAGTGTACTCTACTCTCTTCACCCTTGCAGTCAAGGCTTGTGCAGTAGTCAATAGCTCATTGTTTAGCTCAAAGTACTTTTACTTTTACAATGTTAAAGTGGTTGCCAAAGCTTCCAGTAATTTTCCACAATATCACATGATTCTCACCTGTCTCGCCTTATGTAAACCCCTCATACCGTTAGTCGGGCACATTTCAGCTTTGTTTTTCAAGCAAGTGCCTACTCGCACTCTTTAAGATTGTATTTTTCTCTCCGTGTACGTATCATGCCGAAACAACGCAAATCTCGAAGCAGCCAACGTACTACGGTTCCATCTACTACGGCTCAGTTAAATGGCCGTGCAAACTCTGCAGATGTAGTACAGACAGTACAAATGACGCAGTACGCACAATTGCCGACCGAAACACTACGTTTACTTTTGTCCCAGCGCCGCCTGGTACAATCAGGGCCACGGCAGCAGCTCATCGCTCGCCTCCAAGCGAACGATTCTCAGGACTCCACATCGCCACCTACCGGCCCAGCGACCATGCCGGATCAACAATTGGCCTCCATGATTGCTTATATCGTGGAGAAAAAACTGGCAACTTTGAACTCCGCGAGCAACTCGCTGTCGAGCTCAACATCTGGCGTCGTTCAGCCATCTGCCCAACAATCCGCTCAGCAACATTTGCCAGGCGTTACCAGCCTCGCACCAGATCCCTCTCTCCCACCGGTCTGCAATGGCGGACAACAACAGATTCCGTCCTCTCTGGATTTCTCGCTGTCCTCCACTCAGCAAGATTTGAATCTCGGAACACCGGAAGACGCAGCCCTTCTGCACACCAACTACAGAGTCCCTTCTATCGCCAGCCATCTCTCCAACAGCTGCATCGCAGCCATAACAAACGGTGAGTACGTGGACCTTGCTAGCCTTCTTCCTTTTTCGTCTCTCCTACGAGACCACGTTACCGCTAATTCCCAGCTTAAACTACAAGTAGGAAACGAGGGCCTTACTATACCCCTCCCATCCCAGGCTAAGCGCCCCAAAATTACTGGGATCGACCGATGGCTCGACGCCTTTGCCATTTACTCGTCTGTACTCCTCTCCTCTTACCCATCCCGGGGGGTGGACCTCTTCGCCTACCAGCAACTGATACGTGAGTCAGCCCGTAAGTTCCCCGGTATGGCATGGTATTTGTACGATATGGAATTTCGCCGAAGGGCCTCTCACAACCTTTCCATTAACTGGGGTCAAAGGGATGTTCAGTTGTACCTAGACACCTTTACTGGCGTCCCAAAAGCTATACTTTGTAAGGCCTGCAGCAGCCCGGATCATGTAACCGATTCCTGCCCCCTCTCCGTCAAGTCTACGGACTCTTCAGGGCCCAAACGTGGTGACCTCGGCTTCAACTTCAACAAAGGGGTTCCCTGCGCCCGCACCCCCTGCTCCTACACTCACCAATGCAACAAGCCTGGATGCACTGCAGCCCACCCAGGAAAGGACCACCCTGACCCTCAAGCTCTGGACCCACCCAGTCAAAGACTAGCCGCTCAAGCCATTCCACCCGAAGCCGCAATTGAATACCTTTCTAAGCTGTCCCCTACCACCCCTATTGACCTTTCCCAACTTGCCCTTTATTTGCATGATCACCCTGACCGTGAATCCGTTGATGCTGTCCTTACTGGCCTCTCCCAGGGTTTTAAAATTGGTTTCCAGGGTCCACGGGTTTCTAAGGAATACCCCAACCTCATTTCTGCCAGGCAAAATCCACATATCGTAAGCACCAATCTCCTGAAAGAGTTACAGCTTGGTCACACCGCTGGCCCATTCGTTTCTCCCCCCTTTCCCAATTTTCAGGTTTATCCCATCGGGGTTGTTCCAAAAAAGCACTCCACCAAGTGGAGAACCATTTTTCACCTTTCCTTTCCCAAACATCAAACCACTAGCGTCAATTCCCACATTAGCCCAACCGACAACTCCTTACACTACATTACAATAGATACTGCCATCTCTATCATTCAGAACATTGGTCAAGGGTGCTTTATGTCCAAGTCGGACATCAAATCAGCCTTCCGCAATATCCCAGTACACCCATCCGACTGGGAGCTCCTCGGTATGAAATGGAACGGCCTGTATTTCTTCGATACAGTGCTCCCCTTTGGATTACGATCAGCACCCTATCTTTTTGACCAATTTTCCTGCATGATTGAATGGATAATTAAAAATAAGTTAGGTATCCCTAACGTGATCCACATCCTGGATGACTTTTTCTTTGTCACCAGGCCCCCTAGGTCGGACTGCCTTACAGCCCTTTGCAAAATCCTTTGTCTTTTCAGTGAACTCAATATCCCTGTTGCCCCCGGTAAAACTTTTGCTCCCACCACCTCGTTAGAATTTATGGGTATTCTCCTTGACTCCACAAGAATAGAAGCTCGCCTTCCCTTGGACAAACTAATCCGTGCTAAACAGGCCCTTCAACAGTGGTTACACCGTAAATCTGCCACTTTGAAGGAACTTCAGTCCCTGATCGGTACCCTACAATTTGCCTGCAGGGTTGTTGCCCCGGGCCGGGCTTTTCTGCAAAGAATAATTAGTTTAACAAAGGGCATCACTAACTCTCGCTGGCACATTAAATTGAATGGGGAATTCCGCAAAGACATTTCCATGTGGTTAAACTTCCTTAACCATTGGAATGGAGTTAGCCTTTTCTTAGGGGGTGATGTTCTCTCCTCACCTGACCTGCAATTATTTACGGACGCCTCTGATTCCTATGAGTATGGTGGCTATCTCAATGGGGAATGGTTTCAGGCTACCTGGCTCCCTCAACACCTCCTTAACCCCACCATGGGTATCAGCATTGATTGGCAGGAACTGTTTGCAGTTTACATTGCCTGCTACCTCTGGGGCCCTTCCTGGTCAGGCAAACATATTTGTATGTGGTGCGACAACTTGCCAGTTGTCTCCATCATCAACTCCAAACGCTCTAAGTCCCCTAGGATCATGGACCTCGTATGAGCTATTACAATTTTTACCTTAGAACACAATTTTTCCTTTACTGCTAGACATATCCCTGGACTAGATAATTCAATAGCTGATTCTTTGTCCCGTTTTCAGATGGACCGCTTCCGTCACCTGGCTCCCAACGCCTCACCCTCCCCCTGCGTCATCCCTCCATCAGCGACATCAATTTAACAGCTTCTGTTTATCGCTACTTTGGTGCGTCCCTTGCCCCAGCCAACAAACGTTCTTATAGTGTCAGTAAAAACCATTTCATTTCCTTCTGCCTTATGCAAGGGTTAATTAGCCCCTCTACGCCCCTTCTCCCCGCATCTGAAATTACCCTGATTTATTTTGTCTCCCATTTAGCCAAAACCGTTTCCTACGATACCCTTAAGCTATACCTGTTTGCCGTTCAAGACCTCCATAGGCAATACAATTTCCCCTTAAAACTCCCAAAAATGGTTAGACTCCAGAAGGTCCTTAATGGGATCAAACGTTCCCAAACCCCGGTCAAATTAGATTGTTACCCAATTACAATCCAAATCCTGCAGTCTATTTTCAACTCTTACCAACCGCACTTGAGTTGTGACCTTAATTACATTATTCTCTGAGCAGCCTTCACCTTAGCCTTTTTCGGTTTTTTACGTTCAAGCGAATTTACCTGCAATGATAAAGTCTTTGACCCAGAAACTCACCTTTGCTTTAAGGATGTCACCTTTGTCCCTAACATTGAATCCCCCAATTACATGCTAGTCCTCATTAAACGGTCCAAAACAGATCCCTTCCGCCATGGTTGCACCCTAACCCTAGCAAGGTCCACTACCTCCATCTGTTCTGTTATGGCTATGAAAGATTATGTGTTACAATGCCAACCATCATCAGCAGGCCCCCTGTTCACCTTTACTAGTGGCAAGTGGCTCACCCGAACTTCTCTTACTCATGAACTCCGTGACGTCCTGCAGCACTGCGGCATACAACCTCAACACTATTTCTCACATAGCTTCCGTATTGGCGCCGCGACTACTGCAGCTGCTGCAGGGATTCCTGCCTGGTTAATCAAGGTATTAGGCCGCTGGTCTTCTGACTGTTATGAACGTTACATAAGAACTCCTCAAGAAACACTGCTAGCTATCCCTAAACACCTGTCAATGAACTGCAGTACTAATTGTAGGTTAGACCGTCCTTTGTTGTCTACCTGATGACTATTATTATGATTACTATGTACTCTAAAGATGTTTCTTACTATTTTAATCAGTAAGGCTGTTGGGTTTTTCTCCTTATCCTAGACCTCCATTTTAAAATACCTGTGCAAACCAAACAAGGTGAAACGGTTTTTTCGACCCCTCCCCCCCCCCCCCCTGAGGGTTGTCCATGCCAATATAGTATATTATTTCTTCCCCATGTGGCAGTTGGTATCCCAGCCAACGTCCACACAATTTTCTGTGGGGTGATTGTGTTCCCCCATTCTTGACCAGAATATCTTGGGCTCACACAGTCGTGGCAGGGAAGTGCACCCTGGGCTGCACTTTACCCCACAGTATGTGGGATAGCCCTCCTTGGCAATAGGTCCGGATTGCTTACTCCAAGATGGCACAACTCACCATCTGACCTATTCTCCTTCCAGAAGGGCACCCCTCTTCTGGTCCACCCTATGTTACACTCTACTGTAGGGTTGCCTCTAGAGACACCGCTACTCTAGGGGGTCCTCCTAGGGACACCGCTACCCTAGGGGGCATAGGCTCTGCCTTCCCTGCCACCCAAATTTTGCCAAATTATAGTGATTAATACAATATAATTAAATAACAAAATAAATGGATAAATGGAGAATCTGTGTTCTTCCTTCTTTAGCTTCACAAGCCTTGCAGGGGTGGGGGGGAGGAGTAATCATGGTTACCCTCAGTTGTCCATGCCCCTCTCCTCGGCATGCGAATATTTTCTGCGGCTCTCCCCTTTCTGTGTCACTGACCCTTAGGGACTCATTAACTTTCATATCTATCAGCTTTGTAGATTAAGCAGACATGTCAATCTCTGGGTGATCTGCTTATAAAATTTTTCACAGCGCGTCGTATATCGCTGATTCTCCAGCAGTACACAACTGGATTCAAACAAGAGTTGATGAAAACAGCAGTTGCAGCAAAGTCATCTACAATCGTTACTGTTCTCGTATATCCGATAAATATTTTCATCATCAACGTTACCATGAAAGGAAGATAAAAAATTAACGACAAACCATAGATATAAAGTATTGTCACAGCTGATTTTCTGCACTTGAATATGTTTACTTTGAAGGCGGGAAGATGGCTGACAGCTATAGTTTGGTCCTTTATTTCCTGTTGGTGCTTTCGAACAATCCGGAATATTTTCCAGATACTTATAATGATGACAAAGAATGTAAGAAAGCAGAATGCTATCGCGATAAAATACCATTTGTTTGCCATCCAAAACCTCGGTAAAACGGCCACTGTAGCAAAGATCCACAAAGCAATAGTTGTTTGAAACACGCGAGGAACGGTGACAATCGTGTTGTATCGTAGATGAAGAGTTAGTGCTAAAAGTCGGTCAATTGACACTGCAGCTACGATGAGAAAAGAAACGCCAGCTGTTGTCCAACCTGACAGAGACTGAACCACGTTTAAAGTACAAAACACGGCGAAATTCTTCTCAAGTTCCGCTATTTTATATCCCACAAAAAGCGGTTGACATATAAGGCCGACAAGAAGATCTAAAACCGCAAGACAACCCAAAAGGATGAACGATGGCGAATGAAGATCTCGGGTTTTTCCAATCACAAATACAACAATAAAGTTTCCTATGCATGTGAGCAAAGAAAAGATAGAGTTGAGGATACATGTTACAATATTTGTAATGAAGACTTCTTCCGTGCTATCAAAGTGAAGCTGATCTTCAAAGAAGAAACAGTCTTTTTCTGTATTGTTCATGGCGAACACTGAAGCGTGCTGCCAGAAAGCCGTTCTCAGTTAGAGCCAGAAGAATTGAAACCAGTCTTTCTTTATCTAGTCCCTTTTCATGGAGTCAGCGTTCGGATTCGATTTTTTTTTTCATTGTTTTTCTTGTCCTCTGATGCTCATATACCAACTAAAACTCTTTTTACGAGTAAGAGAAAACATACGTAGATCGATTCAACTGATCAAACACACTTCAACATTTCCCTAGTATACAATATAGCACTTGTTTAAAGAACAGTGGTGTCAAAACAAATTGCTAGTTTTATACTTACGTCATAACATAAATAATGGACTACTTGTTTTCGCTCAGAGTGACAATTACGATTGTTTGTCATGAATCGCAACAATGTTGATCACACATACTTAACATACTTAAAGTGACGAACACATCTAGGAACAATATTTGCTGCATCGATGTAAATGTTTTTCACTACACTCAAGGCATATAAATGCTAGGCGAGTACTTAGTGTAGCTTCGGATCCTTTCCAGCGATCATCAGATTTTAATTTATGCCTGTGAAAAGGGCATTTATTGTTTAATTCAGAAGATGAGACTAAACAAATACCCGTTACCATAACGAATGTTTCAATATGACAGTTCAATAACAATAAAGTTTTACAATGTTAAGCATTCCAATAAGATGGACACCATAATATTTCAGGTTTTTAAAGACCAAATTAATATTGAGTGGAAAACTTCCATCCAGACGTTGACATTCGGAATGCGATTCCAAGTTTAATCTGTTCTCAGTCATCTTTATCAAGGTAGAGAATCATAACAGGAAGTTATAAGTTTAACAGCTGCTGTTCTGAATATATTGTACCATTAGACGTTAAGAAAGAAAGATCGGTGGCAGTTTCACAGTAGACTTAGGAAGACCGACGTTTTGAGTTTTTTTTCTTTTTCTTTTTTGAATGACGATTTACAGAGAGAGAAATTGAGCCACGAGTCCTAAAGGAGTTGTGTTCGCCTTGGGACTGGAGAAATTACTTATGAATGACAAAATTACAGCTTCGTGCCAAACAAATGTCTCTCAAGAAATAATTCTGAACTTTAAAAAACTGTTAGGCTAACCTGTTTGCAAAAACCATATGAATTGCCATTCGCTTTAAAATTCTTCAACATCTTCCCTTTTTAGTGTATTTGTTGTGATATTTATATCTTTTTTTAACGTTTTGAGCGGTTATTTTTATGTTTCGCTCAATTTGGTGGCAGTTTTCGCAATTTGAATATTGATAAATTCGTGACACAGCTCTTTTTATGCTGCAGGTTACATAGGCTCGATTACCAGCCGCTGTTCGGGAAAATGTGCCCGCACTCATCCCCCCCGAAAGAGCGCCCGGGGAGGATCAAAGACCGGACACAGGAGACGGCGGAAATCGAGCCTACAGGTTACAGGGTAAAAACTATTCTAGAAAGTCTAAGTGGCGAAGTTATCCTCGCCTGGTGCGAGCTAACTCTTTCAAAATTAATTCAAAAACTCTATACTCAACTGCGTGCATTGTTCGTGTTTTTTTCCTCTGAGGTATTCTGGAAAGGCAAATTTCGAAAAGCCGATCTATTTTAGTCACCCGACGCTTTGATTGTCTTCCTTGAAGTTCGCAAATAAAACCTTTTCATTTGTTTTTTGCCGGTTTAAAAGTGGTTGGGAGTCGGAAATGTAACACAAAACCTGACATTGGGGACTCTTGTATGGGTATTTCTGACAAAATCGAAGTCGCATTAAGGAAAACGCTTCGACGATCTTAACTCAGGAATTATATATAAAGCGACGATCACATTGCCATTCCGATCAAGTTCTACAACGTTAGACATGCAATGCAACTGTCAAACCGTGCATGTGCTTGCACATTAAAAGCTTTTGTTTTTCTTATCAAACCTGTGGCTTTTTTATTTTCAGGGGCACCCAACGATGGTTTTCGCCCTAACTACATTAAAACCTCTTTTTAGGCTATCCAGAGTACTTTTAGATATCTAGAAATGTATTCTAAGCGGCGCTATAAAATTTGTTTCCGTTCGGTCATACTAGGGAAACTTGAGTCTTTTCGAAATTACAAGGGCTTTAGTCTTATTTTCCCGACAATGTTAGTTACAATTACACTGTAGAAGTTTTACGAAAGGGAGAATTTTTCTGATTCCTCTCTGCATCGCATCAGTTCTATTCCGAACATTTCAGGTTTCCTTTTTCTACGAAAAAAAAGCTTAATCTAGGGAGTGAAATGGGAAAAATTAAACTTCAGAAAATCGTAGGGAATTTATTAGATAAGCTTTGAAAATTGTACATGAATGGAACGGTCATTTAGAAATTTTTAGCCTTCCTTAAACTGTAGAAAACTCTAGGCAATTTTTGCTTCTCCGAACAGATATTTCACAGAAAATCGTCGTTGGGTGCCCCTGTATTTTGTCGATCCCTTCGTCGATGGCGTGGTTGCTCGAGCTCGCTAGCAGCGTTACCACGCATAACCATTATGCGACGACTTCAGTCGTTGAAAGACCGACGATTTGATGAAAAAACGCAACGAAAACGTTTACAAAAACCCATAGCCGAGAGCCTCACGATACGTGCTCAAAAGGCCTCTTTTTCAGCTGACTTTAGATAATGACTTCCTGACAGTTATCAAGTTGGCTATAGTGGTCAGCATGGCTGAATTTTAGGACAGCCAATCGTCATTGTCATGTTGAGCAAAAAGAACTATTGATTAAATATTACGTACTAAATATATTCGGCTGTTTACCTTGTGAAGGCTAATTTTTATGGCCATGTCACGAATTTGTATGCAAATTTGCTTGGCAAAGGTTAAGATGATCTGAATTTATATACTTTAAGGTTACTTGCTTTGCAAGATAACCACTGAAAATTGAACAATTGTCTAGAGCTTTAACTGTTTTTGTTATCAGAAGGCACTTGGGAAAGATTGGCGTCGGTTTCAAAACACAAAACGACTTTTGGACAAGCTTCACACATTAACAGGACATTTTCCTTGTCATGAACAAAACAAACGATGATACCTGTTTTTTCTTTGAAGAGAAATTCGTCAACCTCGACACAACAGAGGACGTTTTTATCACCGACGTCTTTACTGTTATCCTAAATTTTTTGTTTTCTTTAATAACATGTGTGGGAAACTTTCTCATTGTATTTTCGATTGGAAAAACCCCAGATCTTCATTCGCCATCTTTCGTCCTTTTGGGTTGTTTGGCAGTTTCGGATCTTCTTGTTGGGCTGATATGTCAGCCACTTTTAGCGGGGTTCAAAATAGCTGAACTTAAAAGTAATTATACGGCGCGCTGTACATTGGAGATGCTTCTGCACACAACAGGGTGGATGACGTCCGGCGCATCTGTTCTGACTTTAGCTACGGTGTGTGTTGATCGAGTTCTGTCACTAATCCTACATTTACGATACAAAGCCCTGGTAACTATTCCGCGCATTTTTAAAGCTTTTTCTGCTGTGTGGATCGCATCGATCACAGTTGTAGTTGTTAGGTTTCGTATGGGTAGTGGATGGTCTTTCATCGCGATTGTCGGATTTCTTCTTCCCTTCCTTGTCATAGCCGTTTGTACGTTAAAAATATTTCAGGTTGTTCGAAGACACCAACGCCAGATAAACGATCAATCTGAGGCTCTCAGCTATCTTCAATCCAACACAGTAAATGTACTTAAGTGCAGAAAATCAGCCGTGACAGTGCTTTATATTTATGGTCTGTTCGTTATTTTCTACCTGCCCTACTTTGTAGTGATGGTTTTGCAAGTGTACGTTGTTGGATTGACAAGAACAGTAAGGATTGCCTGTGACTATGCTACGACTGCTGTTTTTATGAACTCTTCTTTGAATCCGCTAGTGTATTGCTGGAGAAATAGAGAGATAAGACGAGCTGTAAAGAATATCTTGAGAAGGGATCGAATGATAACTCCAGTCCAACGCGAATGGCCATCAAACACACCATCTCGATGTCGCCCCAGTCATGCCAGACCATCGGATTTGCGACAGACACTTCCACCGCGGGTTACTGCATGGAAAGCGTTCCCACGGCGGCCCAAAGAAGTGCTTTAACCTTTTAAGCTACAAAATCCACAAACAAATTCTCCAAACTGGTCGCCATACATTTTCTTAAAGAATATGTTGAGAGAATTTGAAAAAAGATCAAGGCATTTTCTCTTTTGTGATCATTTTATTAATTCTCATAACCTAATCTCTTGACAATGTATGGATATCGATAAGAGAAAATTGAAGTTGGTCAAATTGATTGACTTAGATTGACTTAGAATTGGCCAATTTTTGCGTGCGTGCTCAAATTTGGTTTACGCAGAAAAAAAGAAAGAAGCAGTTTCCCGTATTAAAGGCTTCCCTTTTCTTCTAACCACAGTCTCAGTCAAAATTGTTGGGACACTTTTGTGTCTCCTTTTCCCCTCAATGTTGGTGTACAAGATTTGGTGACCGAACCGCGATAAACAACTTTGAGAGGGACAAGGGGAGCACGAGAAGGAAAAAAACAGCGTTTGGTTTAAGTGTCTCAACTATTTTTGTCTGAGAGTGCAGCTGTCTCTCTCTAATGTCATATTAGGAAGATGATTGCCTTGTCAAAACTGCCAATTACAATTGTCGCAGTGAGCGACAAGGCTTTAATAATTTCTATAAGCTGTAGTTCGTGTGAATTCTGACATTCAATTTTAAAAAAGAGAGTGGCAGCATATTAGTGACTATGCAAATTTTTCAGACAGACGAAATTTGTTTGATATGACCTTATGGGAATCAAACAGTCTGTATCATGTATATTGTTCCTGACATTCAAAAACTACTCGGTTGAATATATAGGAGAGTTAACATTAACGTTTACTCGGCTACAGACAGAGGACAGCTGTACAGCTAACCATGAAACAGAAGCCTTTGTTGAGAGAGGAGACTTTAGGAAGGCTGACTCGTTTGAAAAGAAAAGATTTACTTCAAAAAAAAACCTGCCTCTGTTGAGGAATAGAATGAACAAAGCCTAGCTCATCAGACACTATGAACAAATCAGAGAAAACCTGTTTTTTTTTTTAAGAAAAGTACATTAATCTGACTCTCGCCGACTCCGAAGAAGTTTTCATCGCCAGTATACTGATTTGTTCTTTCGATTTTTTATTTTCTGTGCTAACATGTGCGGGAAATTTCCTGATTGTATTTGCTATTGCAAAAAGCGAAGATCTTCGTTCACCTTCTTTCATTCTTCTCGGTTGTTTGGCAGCTACGGATCTCTTTGTTGTTTTTGTGTGCCAGCCGATCTCTGCGGCTCGTAAAATAGCCGAACTTAGAGAAAATTTAACCACGTTTTGCACATTAAAAATGCTCCACTTCGTATCAGGTTGGATAACATCTGGAATTTCTTCGTTTACTTTAGCTGCAGTGTCTGCTGATAGAGTTCTCTGCCTAATCCTTCACTTACGATACAAAACGATTGTAACAGTTCCTCGCACTTGGATAGCCACCTCTGTTTTATGGATATTTTCCATTGCATTCGTCGTTCTAAGGTTCTGGATGAGCAATGTATGGGATCTTATCGTGATGGCCGTAATGTTTCTAGTATTTCTTGTCATAACAACCAGTACCTTAAAAATATTTCGGATTGTACGAAGACATCAACGGCAGATATGGGTGCACCATGTTCGAGCCAATTAACACAGCTGCCAACACAGTGAACGTATTGAAGGGCAAAAAATCAGCCGTGACAGTCCTTTATATTTATGGTTTGTTTTTAATTGTCTATCTCCCATTCTTTGTAGTATTAATCATTGACGTATTTATTGGATACACAAGAACAGTGAAGATTGCATATTATTATGCTGTAACTTTTATTTTTATCAACCCTTGTTTGAATCCGTTTGTTTATTGCTGGAGAATGAGAGAAATAAGGCGAGCCGTGAAGAATATCTTGACAAGAAGATAAATGAGCGATCTTACAAAGTCTATGTCTTTGCAAATATTGCTGTTTAGGTCAATTTCGTGCTTAAGTCAGTACAGTCGAACTTCTCTAATACGGAGACCGAAGGGACAGAGCGAAGTGTCCGGATTAGAGAGGTGTCCGTATAAAAGAGGGGTCACTACGATGACGTCACTTTTATGACTCCACTTATATTACAGTTTTATAAATGTTCTGTAGCTAAAACTAGGCTCACACTCGTCTTTAAACTGCGCGCATTTAAAGTTATTAACTCTCTGTACAAAGACACTGTCTTTCAGTAGCATACAACATTGTACATCTCAGCTACAGACAAATTACTGTTTTAAATCGAAACGAGCTACAGCGCAATGCTACATGTAAAAAGATAACGCAAAGCACAATTCTGAAAGCGTCTTTCGCTATTTTGCAAGTGCAGTAAAAAGTAACTAGAGTACAAAATGTAATGGAAAAGATATTTATGCTATCTGTAGTTACTGAAGCCTTCAAAAAGTCGGTTATGTTCCTCTGTACACTTTCGCAAATCGTTGTTTGGTATACAGCGAATGGGCTTTATATCACCCTGCATAGCTCATCAGCCAGACTAGAAGGGATTCACCCTGTGTAGATTCACCTCTTGGGTAACCAATCAGAACAACAGATTCGCTTTATCTTTCCTGCTTGTCGATAAAAAATCATAAAATTAGAGATGGCAAATCCCCAAAGAGGCGAGGCCTAGCACTGAATTGCCTATAATCATCAAGGGTCCAGGACACTTATAGAATTACATCAAAGGGACATACAAGACACAACGCCAAAAACTTGGGAAAATAGCAAATGATTGAAAAGAGATCTTGCTGATCCAAATGAAGTACCGGTATACTCTCAAGTTACCCTTCCTCTCGAGCAGAGGGGGGAGGGGGTGGGGGTTAAGATGGCGCAGTGGTGACAGCACTCGCCTCCCACCCATGTGGCCCGGGTTCAAATCCCGACTTCGACGCCATATGTGGGTTGAGTTTGTTGTTGGTTCTTTCCTGTGCTCCGAGAAGATTTTCGCCGGGTACTCCGTTTTCCCCCTTCCTCAAACTGGCCAACATTTACAAATTTCAATTTCGACGAGGACTGACTAGCCGAATAACCACTGTGTGCATTTGCTACCTCTAAATCGTCATTTACGTATGTATTTATTTCTTTGTTTCAGTTTTTGTTTGTTTCAGTTTTTGTGGCTCTTTTAAAAAGTGTAAAATGCAAACGTTTATTTCATGTAAATATCTTCTTACCCCATCCCCTATGGGGTTTTGTTATCAAACTAAAACGATGGTCAAAGTACTTTCCATGACGTATACGGCATATAAATGAAATATCGTCAAAAACTATATTTGCGTAGGTATTTAGTTACTTTACAACCAATTTTTTTTTTTAGCAAATTCGATTATTTATTCCGTGCTGATCGAAACTAAAGTAGTTGGCAATGCTTAGAAACAGAAACCGGGCTGAGAAGATGTAAATTATAATAAATTCAATCTGTCAAGTTGCCTTAGTGAGCTTTGATCGTTATTAAGAAACTTTTGATGATAGCTTCACCTTGTTGGAGGACCAGAGAATTTTTTCCGATCATGAAGACCTTGAACAAAACTGAGACAACCTGCTTCGGCTTTTACTTTATTACAGGTGTCACCTCTGATAATACGGGAGAACTTTTCGTGACAAATATTCTGACATGCATCCTCAATGTATTGTTCAGTATCATAACATGTGTGGGCAACTTTGCGATTCTTCTTGCGATTAAAAATACACGAGATCTTCACTCGCCATCTTACGTCCTTCTGGGCTGCCTGGCTTTTTCTGATCTTCTCGTCGGCCTCTTATGTCAGCCGCTTTTCGTGGGAGTCAAGATAGCTGAGTTTGAGGGGAGCTTTACTGTGTATTGTTGGTTGAGAATGCTTCAGTCCAGATCAGGTTGGACAACAGCGGGCGTTTCGTTTTTCACAATAGCTGCAGTGTCCGTCGACCGACTAATCGCTTTACACCTGCACTTGCGATATAGCGCATTTGTCACCGTTTCTCGGGTTTTGCAAGCCACTCTGGTTATTTGGATCTTGTCCCTTATAGTGAATGTCGTGCTAAGGTTTTGGATGACCGCCGAATGGTTTTTTATCCCGTTGGTCATTTTTGTTGTTGTATTCCTGGTTCTAACCGTCAGTACAATAAAGATATTTCAGATGGTTCGAAGACACCAGCGCAAGATAAAAAGACAAACTGAGGCCGTAAGCCATCTTCAATCCATGACAGTGAACATCCTCAAATGCAGGAAATCAGCTGTCACTGTACTTTATATTTATGGCTTGTTTATGATATGTTATGTCCCTTTCTTTGGAACTCTGATCACAGACATGCTCCATCAATATACAATCAAGATACAAATCGCTTATGATTTCTCGGGGACTGTTATTTTCGTCAACTCCTTTATAAATCCGGTTGTGTACTGCTGGAGAATTCGGGAAATAAAAAAAGCTGTAAAGAACATTCTAAGGGAGTGGGGTGGAGGACGGAATGAATAATACGCCCACTCCTGGAAGCCTCAATGATTTCCTCGATGCTAATATGAGGGAGCAAGGGTGGGGATTTGTATGGGAGGCAATGTTGGCGCACTATTGGGAGCACTCCCTTCCAATGTGGCGCGCGTTCAAATCCAGGCGTCGACCACATATATGTGGATTGAGTTTGTTGTTGGTTCTCTCCTTTGCTTTGAGAGATTTTTCTCCGGGTGCTCAGGTTTTTCCCTCTCCTCGAAACCAATTCTTTGTTTGTTGTTGGTTCGCTCCCTTCTCTGAGAGGTTTTTCTCCGGATGCTCAGGTTTTCCCCTTTCCTCAAAACCAATTCTTTCAAAGTCCAATTTGATCTGTAGCGCACCGTCACGTCTAAATTAGTTCTCAAAAACTGCTAAGTGCTTTGTGGGCCGTAAACACTTACAATTACAAAAATCAGTCTCCGAATTTGCTTTCATAATGCTAGGCTCCGTGCCTGTCCTTTTTTATCCTTCTACTGCAGTGGACGTTGTTTCTGTTTCTGTTGACCTGAAGAATAGAGAAGTGACCGGTCTTCATACTTTGATAAATATCTAGAAAGTAATTCAAAGTAGGATTCTATTTCTTTCGCACAAAGCGACATAAACTACACATGTATAGTATAAACACCATGAGAAAGAGTGTTTCATCTGATATCCAAACAGCGACAAGTATATATTAAACACGAGAAGGAGCTATCCAAACACCAAGAAGTAATATGTCAAACAGGAGAAGAAATATTTCATCTAATCTCCAAACACCGAGAAGTAACAAATTTAACACCAGAAAGAGTGTTTTATCTATATCCAAACACTGAGAAGTAATATAGTAAATACGAGGAGGGGCGTTTCATCTGGTATCAAAATACCGAGAATTATATATCCAAACACGACAGTGTGGCCCTACCATGAATACAAGAATGTGGAAGAAACGTGTTAGCCAAATTTTTGATTACTAAATTATAAACACATAATAAATACCCACAGGTAGCCCAAGCTCGAAATATGTCAAATATGAGCGTCGGCGAACATCGGGAATGTTGCGTAACATTAGAAATATAAGTATTTGTATGGCAAAAAAAAACTATCGTTTCTGTAACCCACGAAAATGAAAGCATTTCAATAAAAAACAGCTTACCATACATAAAATGTGTGTTAAGTCTCTCCTGTGTGGTTCATGGGCCGATTTAAGGCCGTTTTATGGGTTGTACTGTAAACGGTTATCTCTCTATATAGAGGTTTAAGATAAAACGCATTTGATAACCAGCAATGTTTAATAACAGTCAGCTGAACAGTCTGTGATCGGATTCAAATCCCTTCCAAAACAACGCATAAAGACATAGGAACACAGGTAAATACATGTAATTATTCTATTAGCTAATACAGCGTTCGGGCTCCCTCTAGTCCGTCCTTAACAGTGAGCCAGTTAAAAGATAAACCGTCTTAAAACGTTCCGAATTAAAAAGAAAGCCTCCTTTTGTGATGAGAAAAACCCGAGCATTTTAATTACTCTTTCAGAGGTTAACCAAGCATTTTACTGCGAAGAATAGAGCTTTACGATAAAGCGTTTTAAAAGAAAACAAAAGAATAACGTGAAAAAAGACTAATTTACAAAAGATCATAAGTCATTTGAGGTACTTACCCACTACACAAACCATACAGTTGAAAACGGTGGAAAGCTTTTAAGAGTCTAATTGTGCAACATTGACTCACTACAAATTGTAAGTAATTCAGCTGAAGAGACATTTTTAAACCGGCATTTCGAAACATTGCAAAAAGTTTCACCTCAGTCTATGCGTACGACACGTAATATTTTCTGAAGCGTTCTAAACGGATGCAGATTACGACAAAGTTTTAATTTACAATTGCGACAAGTGTTACAAATTACGACGATTATTACAACAGAGCACTCTTTTCGCTTTTGTTCAAAGCACTCTTGCTTTTTTGGATTGTGTACTTTATATATGGCATCCTGTACTAAGTAGTTTTTCTTCGGTCCTGATTGCTGATTTCTTCTTGTAATCTGTGTATTTTGCATTGTACGCTCAAACACACGGACACCATGGCCAACAAACAGTGATAGCTTCTTCAGGTCAACACAGTGACATAACTTCCCTCGCTCATGAACAGAACTGGAAAAGCCTGTTTATATTTTAGTGGCATCAGCTTCGACAAGGCGGAAGAACTTTTCGTAACAAACATTCTAACTTGTACCCTTAACTTATTGTTCGGTGTCGTAACATTTGTGGCCAACTCTCAATTTTTCTTGCGATTAAAAAAACCTTGATTTTCACACGCCATCGTTCGTCCTTTTGGGTTGCTTGGCAACCTTGGATCTTCTCGTTAGCTTTATATGTCAGCCGCTTTTTGTGGTGTTTAAAGTAGCTGAACTTGAAAGAAATTTAACTGCGTACTGTTGGTTGAGACTGCTCCAGGGCAGAACGGCTTGGACTACATCTGGCGTTTCTTTGTTGACAGTAGCCGCTGTTTCTGTTGACACACTACTCGCCCTAACTCTTCACTTACGATACCAGACTTTAGTCACTATTCCACGAGTAATTCAAGTCACTTTCCTTTTCTGGATCTTGTCCATGATATTAAACTATGCTCTAAGATTTTGGATGACCAATGTATTGCTTTAGTAGTGGTGTCTGAGGAGAATTGGTAGTTTTTTTGGGCAGCAAAAGGGCAGCAAAATTTAATAAATAGCTCATAAATAAAATGCGCGGGTAACTTGTTTAATTTACGCTAACCATTTTTAGGCAGGTAGTAGTAATGATGTCACAGCACCATAAGGTCCACTTGACGGCCGGTTTAGCAAGCCTATTAGAAACGGCTAATGTCTTCTTTCTTGCGCTAAAAATCGGATATATATAAACAAAACACACACGCATACACAAAGTGGAGCTGAAAACTCTTTATCTCAATTTTGTCCTTCTATTAGAAAACCGTTTTCTCCTTTCTAACTCAAGCAAACGACTTACTATTGAAGTCTCAGCGTTTCACGCGCCGTTAGTCAGTCAATTATGCGAGTTAACAAGCCCACATTTGCATACAAACTAGTTCAGCTCAGTAATTACCTCATAAAAACACACAAAAAAAACGATTAATAACTTAACAAGGATCCTTCAATTGAAACATGCAACTAATCAATAAACATTCCCAATAAAACCAGACACGTTTCTTATAAGACACAAGAAGTCAACTTTATGACCCTTTATTAGAATAATTGCAAAAAACATTAGATTAAATATTCTATTAAAATAGTCAAAAAAGGCAAGCTATCTTTTTTTTTTTTTTTACACTGCGCACAATGTTTTACTTACCCCTCACCCTTTCATTTTTTTATTCCCTCCTTCAAGACTTTATTATGTTCTCTCCTCCTCCACCACCTCATTTATTCTATATCTTTTTCCATCCACAAAAAAATCGATCTCATATCGACCCTACATCGACCCTAGACTCAACTTTTTTTTTTCAACACAGCTTCGTGAATAGTGAGACTATATACAACCACCACCGGTGGTGGTGGAGAGGAACAATAGAAATGTGGTGGTGGTTGTATACATGACATACAGCTACGAAAGCGACGTATGTAATCTGTTACTTTAGAAACTATGTGAAGGTATCAACCAAAGAATCCTCACAATTTTTTATTTTTCCTGTTTACAACGTATTTCGAAGGAGATAGACTGGAAATCTTTGTTGCTAGAAATATCTGTATGTCGTAACTCTTCATTAGCCGGGACAATGTTTTAAAATGAGTGGAATTAATTCCAGATTTAGTTTCGACCCCATTAAATCCTTTATTAACTGTAGAACATTTAAAGAGAAGCCAACAAACTTCAGGGCGGATCGAGCGCAGAGCTCTCAAAAGTCTCCTTTGTGAAAAAGAAGAACAAACGCAGTCTGTGCTTTTGAGAGTGCACGTCTTGACTCTTCTCAGAGCATGAAAGGATGCTTTATCTTCACGCGATGCCACACCCTCGTTCACCCACTAAGCAAAGATAAATTAGCCGATTTAAAGAGACTTATAGAGGGAAAGAGAAGACGCAGCATAACGCAATTTTAGCAGTGTAGAGCTGATGAGAAAATGACTAAAAGAAATCACACACTTATTTTTAAAGCAAAAATAATTAGCCGAGTATAAGAGACTTAAAAAGATGACAAGAAGAATCACGCAATGTTCTTGAAAAATATATAAGAACGAAAGACATCAGTTAATATTATAAAATAAAAGCTGAGGAACTGACAAACATTTTAAACCTTTTTTTCATATTTCATATGTTATTTTTAATTAATTTATTTATTTTTCATTTCATTTATTTTATTCAAATCAAACTGTTAAAAGTTACAGAATATACATAATTAAGTATAATAAATAATTAGCAAGGGAAGGGACGAAGTGCAGTTTACAACACATCTAACACTTTTTACCATGTAATTCGGCCAACAATATTGTTTTATTATTTCATACCTCCAAGAAGTTCTCGAGAAAGGATTGTTGACAAAATTTTTCGTAAATGGGTTGACTTAGAGGGGGCCAATTTCCGTATGCCTGCCAAAATTTGGTTTACGCAGAAAAAAGGAAAGAATGGTTTTCCTTATTAAAGGCTTCACTTTTTTATTATGAAACCAGCTGTCTCTCTTCAATGTCATATTCAGACAATTACAATCGTCCCTGTGGGTGACAAGACCTTATATCTTCTATAAGTTACAGATCGTGTGAATTCTGAGATTCAATATTAAAAAAGACAATAGCAGCATATTACTTAGTAAGTGTGCCAATTTTTCAGACAGACGAAATTATTTATTATTGATTAAGTTTAGGCTATTTAATTGCTTCTGCTGAGAATGAAACTGTCATGATTGTATCATGTCATTTATTCCTGATTGTAACTAGCATTCAAAGACTGCCGTCAGAAGTCATGCTTGGTTGAAAGAACTGCCCCTTGAAAAAGCTTTAAGAGCTCGGTTGAATAGAAGAGTTAACAAACCCGGACTCGGCTGCAGACAGAGGACAGCTCTAGCTAGCCATGATAGAGATGCCTTTCTTGAGAGAAAAGACTTTGAGAAGCCTGACTCGGTTAAAAAAGGAAAGAGTTACTTGAAAAAAATCCTGGCTCGGTCGAGGAATAGAGTGAACGAAGCTTGGCTCATCAGACACCAACAAATCAGAGAAAACCTGTTTCATTTTTGAAGAAAAGTAGATCAACCTGACTCTCGCCGACTCAGAACAAACAGTGATAGCCACTTCAAGCCAACACAGTCTGAGATAACTTCCGTCAGTCATGAACAAAACTGGAATAGCCTGTTTATTACTTAGTGACATCAGCTTCGACAAAGTGGAAGAACTTTTCGTAACAAACATTCTAACTTGTATCCTTAACTTATCGTTCGGTTTCGTAACATTTGTGGCCAACACTACAATTCTTCTGGCGATTAAAACCACCTGCGATCTTCACACGCCATCTTTCGTTCTTTTGGGTTCCTTGGCAGCCTCGGATCTTCTCGTTGGCCTTGTATGTCAGCCGCTTTTTGTGGCGTTTAAGATAGCTGAACTTGAAAGAAATTTAAATGCGTACTGTTGGTTAAGATTGCTCCAGAGCAGAACGGCTTGGACTACATCTGGGGTTTCTTTGTTGACAGTAGCCGCTGTTTCTGTTGACAGACTCCTCGCTCTAACTCTTCATTTACGATACGAGACTTTAGTCACTGTTCCACGAGTTCTTCAAATCACTTTCCTTTTCTGGATCTTTTCCATTATATTAAACGTTGTTCTAACATTTTGGATGACCAATGTATGGCTTTTCTTCCCCATGGCCAACTTTTTTCTTACATTTATTGTCATCACGATAAGTACTTGGAAAATTTTCCAGACTGTGCTTAGACACCAACGTCAGATAAATGACCAAAACGCTGCTGTCAGTCATCTTCAAAACAACACCGTTAACGTACTGAAATGTAGAAAATCAGCAGTTACCGTGCTCTATGTTTATGGCTTGTTTGTGATATGCTTTGTCCCCTACATTGCAACAAGCATCATAGAAGTACTTCTTGGATTCACAACGAAAGTGCTCATCGCTTATGATCTCTGTGAGACAGCTATTTATATTAGCTCCTTTTTAAATCCAATCGTGTACTGTTTGAGAATAAGGAAGATGCGACGAGCTGTGAAGAATATGCTAAAACGAGAGTAGGAGCCTTGGGCAACGACAACGGCGACACTTTGCACGAGACAGTCTTATAGAACTCAGATCAAGAAAAATGTGCCAACATTTGAAGAAGAAGAAGAACCTTTATTAATTTATACCGCTCAGGGTAGCCCATTCAGACGCAAAAAGCTGTCTGTTATCAATGGGAGCCCTGAGCAACAACGCACAAAAACACACTAAACATATAAACATTACACTAATACAGGTAATAATATAAATAGAAAACTATTTTCAATTAAAAGATTAAAAGATGTAAAACACGAAATATCATTAAGATAATTCGTTTAAAAGAGTGCAACCATAATAATAGAAGGATCTTTTTGCAATTTCAGTTCTCACAGCAGGCGGATGTAAGAGGTTGCTTTGTCTAGTAGCGCGCGCATGGATTGTATTATTACGTTTAAAATATTGTTTAAAATACTGAGGACATTGACCTTGCAGGCATTTCTTAACGAGTTTAAAAACAGATTGACGTCGGCGCTCCTCCAAGGTGGGCCATTTCAGAACGTCCAATGCCTGCTTGCTGCGCACAGTACAAGCCACTATCCTAGCAGCCCGGTTTTGGAGGGCTTCAAGGTCTTGTTTACGACCTTCCTCGCAACAGCCCCACACACTTACACAGTATTCTAAAATTGGCCTAATTAGACTACAATACACGAATTGACGAATTGGAAAATTGGTTGTTTTAAATCGCACAAATGTTGGTCACCTGTTAACATACTTAAAAATGATGAATGCTTCTAGGGAAAATATTTCACTGATATTTGCTGCAACGATGTAAATATTTGGCACTACACTAAAAGTATATAAATACTGGGCGAGTACTTAGTGTAGCTTCGGAACCTTTCCAGCGATCATT
The DNA here is from genome assembly GCA_964035705.1 of Porites rus. NCBI lineage: Eukaryota > Metazoa > Cnidaria > Anthozoa > Scleractinia > Poritidae > Porites > Porites rus. Next base: position 18,520,125 of record OZ038004.1, on the reverse strand, counting down.
TTAATTTCTGCCTGAGAAAAGGGCATTTATTTTTTATTCAGAAGATGAGACTACACGCATTCATTAACTATAAGAAATGTTTAATACAGTGTTCAAGGACAATAAAGGTTTTCAATGTTAGTGTTAGTTTTAAGAATTGCAATTCACTATGTTCAATGGTCTACAATGCGTACCTGTGAAAATAAATTTTAGTCATTTATGCATTAGGTTCGGCACATGAGAAGTTCAACGTTTGAAACGAAGTCGCTCCGTCGAAGTTCCCATGTGGGCCACTCGATCTTAATTCATGGGTAGACCCAAATTAGACACATCGGACTTAATAATTAAAACACCGATCTCTTCATGTACTTAATTGAAGGGATTAGGTTCGGTACATGAAAAGTTCGACGTTTAAACTGGGCCTTAATTTGCGTGAATGATGCATGGCCTCAATATGGAGCACCAAGTGTAACCAATCGATCGTGAGATCAACTTAGCTGGATGCTGGTCAGCTTCATCCTTTGCGTTTTCATGGACCACGACGAAGTCGAGGTCAATAAACATGCGACGGTGAAAGCTTTGTCAATATGAATTCATTATACGACCAACGCGGGAAATCCCGATAGGGAAAGATAGGCTTAACTTGCCCACTTGGGTAACCAATCAGAACATGGCATTCGCTTTATCTTTCCTGCTTATGGATAAAAAATGATAAAATTAGAGATGGTAAATCCCCAAAGAGGCGCTGCCTAGCACTGAGTTGGCTATAATCATCAAGGGTCCAGGACTCTTGTAGACTAAGTACATTAGATGGACATTCAAGACACACCGCCAAGAACTTAACAAAAATGGCAAATGATTGAAAAGGGATCTTGTTAATCCTTATGAGGTACCGGTATATCTCAAGCTACCCCTCCTCTAGAGCAGGTGAGGGGGGAGAGGGTGGGGCAGTGGTGAGAGCACTCCCATCAAAGTAGCCTAGGTTCGAAACCCGGTGTCGACGCCAGATGTGGGTTGAGTTTGTTGTTCGTTCTCTCCTTTCCTCCAAGTACTCTGTTTTCCCAATCTCTCCCCAAAAACCAACATTTGCAAATTCCAATTTCGACAAGGTATAATAGACGAAGAACTGTGTGCATGTGCTACCCCTAAATCGTCCTTTACTTATTTATGCACTAATTAATTTGTTTACGTTTTTGAGAAATGTAAATGCAAACGTTTATGTAAATATCTTCTTAGCCCATCCCCTAAGGGCTTTTGTTATAATCTAAAACGATGGTTAAAGTACGTTCTATGACTTTGGTATACGGTAAATAAATGAAATATCGTCATAACACTTTATTTGCGTAGGTATTTTGAAGTTACTTTTACAACTAATTTAGCAAATTTAATTATTTATACCGTGATAATATAAATTATCATGTCCATTCGTCAAAAAAGGATCGAAACTTCAGTAGCGGACAATGCTTAGAAACAGAAACCTGAGAAGATGCAAATTTAATCTAAGAAGTTCCCTTAGTGAGCTTTGAACATTATAAAGAAACTTTTGATGATAGCTTCACCCTGTTGGAGGACCAGAGAATTTTTTCCGATCATGAAGACCATGAACAAAACTGAGACAACTTGCTTCGGCTTTTATTTTAACAATACGAGAGAAGTTTTCATAACAAATATTCTAACCTGCATCCTCAATGTAATGTTCAGTATCATAACATGTGTGGGCAACTCTACGATTCTTCTTGCGATTAAAAATACACGAGATCTTCACACGCCAGCTTACATCCTTCTAGGCTGCCTGGCTTTTTCTGATCTTCTCGTTGGCCTCATATGTCAGCCACTTTTCGTAGGGGTTAAGATAGCTGAGTTTGAAAGGAGCTTTACTGTGTATTGTTGGTTAAGAATGCTTCAGACCAGATCAGGTTGGACAACAGCAGGCGTTTCTTTTTTCACAATAGCTGCAGTGTCCGTTGACCGACTAATCGCTTTACAGCTGCACTTGCGATACAGCGCATTTGTCACCGTTTCTCGGGTTTTGCAAGCCACTCTGGTTATTTGGATCTTGTCCCTTATACTGAATGTCGTGCTAAGGTTTTGGATGACCGCCGAATGGTTTTTCATCCCGTTGGTCATTTTTGTTGTTGTATTCCTGGTTCTAACCGTCAGTACCATGAAGATATTTCAGATGGTTCGAAGACACCAGCGCCAGATAAAAAGACAAACTGAGGCTCTGAGCCATCTTCAATCCAACACAGTGAACGTCTTAAAATGCAGAAAATCAGCTGTCACTGTACTTTATATCTACGGCTTGTTTGTGATATGTTATGTCCCTTTCATTGGAACGCTGATCACAGAGATGTTCCATCGATATACAATCAAGGAACAAATCGCTTATGATTTCTCTACGACTGTTATTTTCGTCAACTCCTTTATAAATCCGGTTGTGTACTGCTGGAGAATTCGGGAGATAAAAAAAGCTGTAAAGAACATTCTAAGGGGGTGGGGTGGGGGACGGAATGAATAATATAATACCCCTACTCTAGCAAGCCAAAATGATTTCCTCGATGCCAATATGACGGAGCAAGGGTGGGTATGGGTATGGGAAGCAATGTTGGCGCACTATTGAAAGCACTCCCCTCCAATGTGGCCCAGGTTCAAATCCAGGCGTCGACGCAATTTGTGGGTTCAGTTTGTTGTTGGTAGTCTTCCTTACACCGAGAGCTTTTTCACCGGGTGATCCGGTTTTCCCCTATCCTCAAATCCAACACTTTCAAATTCAAGTCGATCTGAAGCGTACGTACATATTGAAAGAACTCCTAAGTTCTTAGTGAGAAACAAATTACAATTAGAAAAATTTACAATGTGACATCAGGCTCCGTATAAGTAGTTATTCATCCTGGCTAGTGCGAGGAGGTTATTTCTGTTTCTATCGGAATAGAGTCTTCATATTTTGACAAATGACTTGAAAGTGATTCAAAGTTGGATCTTCTGTTTCAATTCCTTTGCATAAAGAGACGAATACTACACATAGTACACAACTGTATACACAAGTATTTTATCTGATTTCCGAACACAGAGAAGTAATATATGAAACACGACAAGGATTGTTCCATCTGATGTCCAAACAGTGAGAAGTAATACATCAAACACGAGAGGGAGTGTTTCATCTGATATCTAAACACCCAAAAAGCATGAATCCAAAAAGCGAGAAGCAATATATTATCACGAGAAAAGTGTTTCATCTGATATATCCAAGACACCTAGAAATAATATATCAAACACGAGAGGGAGTGTTCCATCTGATGTCCAAATACGGGAAAGTAATACATCAAACACGACAAGGAGTGTTTCGTCTGATATCTAAAAACCCGAAAAGCATTTATCCAAAAAGCGAGAAGCAATATATTAAACTTCATCTGAGCAAGACACCTAGAAGTAATATATCAAACACGAGAGGGAGTGTTTCATCTGATATCCGAACACTGAGAAGTAATACATCAAACACGAGAAGGAGTATTTCATCTGATATCTAAACACCCGAAAAGCATAAATCCAAAAAGCGACAAGCAATATATTATCACGAGAAAAGTGTTTCATCTGATATATCCAAGACACCTAGAAGTAATATATCAAACACGAGAGGGAGTGTTTTATCTGATATCCAAACACCTAGAAGTAATATATCAGAAACGATTAGGCGTGTTTCATTGATATCCAAACATCCAGAAGCAATATATTAAACACAAAAAGAAGTGTTTTATCCGATAGCCAAACACCGAAAAGTGTATATCCAAACACGACTGTTTGGCCCTTCCATGAATACAACAAAGTGGAACAAACTGGTGAGCCAAATTTTCAGCGGGACTAAATTGTAAAGACATTATAAATACCATTACAGCATTGTTGAAAAAGAGCCCGTCCTTAACAGTTAACTAATTAAAAGATAAGGTGGTCAAATTTCCTAGGTCCTAATAGTTTTTACATTGTTTGCTTAAGCTCCCCTTCAATAAGTTAAGCATTATTCCAGCATTTTAGAGGCATTTTCTAGCGATCTTTTTCTCTGAAAAAAAAGAATGGAAACATTGTTTAAGAAAAAATGCTGACTTGAAGTACAAACTAAAATAAGGTTAAATTCCACTTTGATGCAGCCGTGTAGAGGATCACTTTTTTGCTGTATTGAAACTATAAATGAGTAAATACCAGATTGGAAAAACTTTGTCTTTTTAAAAGCATAACCCATAAACGATGAGACTAAATGGATTTATGGGTAGAATTATATAAGCCTTGCAAATTTAAAGTTCTTTCCGGAACAGCTTACATTATGCAGATTATGTTGAGCTTCTCGTGCGGATGCCAATCCCAGGAATACTTAAATTAACCCTTCCGGTAAACGTTTATGGCTCCAGTCATCTTATGATTTTAAAGTTTTTCTTGGCCATGAAGCATTTCTCTATAACTAGAGACGTCCCTGAAGAAACTTTTGCTAAAAGCTGAAGTCGTCGGCTCATCAGCAAGAACACTGGAACCTTTTTATCTAATTTTACCTTGTTGAAATGTATTAGTGCGAGAATCGTGTGATAGTTTAAGCCGCGAACTCTTAATTTTCAATGCTAATAAACTTCTACCCATAAATACATTTAATAGGTCTCATAAACTCATTGTTTATAATTTGCAATCGACAGAGTTTTTTCAAACAGGTGTATACGATGTTGCCATACCACTTAAAACATACTGTTTTGTTAGCCTCAGACCCTCTCAAATTGTTGAATTAAAACAAATAAGCCTCTTTATCATAAGACAAATCCGACATAAAGTTTTGATGACTCTTTTGGGGGTTTAACAAGCATTCTAATGCGAAGAATGGAGCATTAAGATTGAGCATTTTAAGAGAAAACAAAAACAGAATGTGAAAAAAGCTTTTAAAATTATTTAGGAGAGCCCATTAGTCATTTGTCAGCGGGTGTGCTTACCACTGATTACACGAAACATGCAGTTGAAAACGTTGGGTTGAAAAGGCAATCTTAGAAGCTTTTAAGAGTCAAATTGTGCACAAACACCGCACAGAATAACATAAGAACACCGCAAACCGCATTGACATTACCCGGAAATTTCTAAATACCGCAAACTGCTTGATTTTCTAAAACCGCAATACCGCAAATCAAAATAAAATTTTTCGAAAAACCGCACTAAAAATCGAGCAAAACCGCATCACTGCAAACCCTTACGCCCTCCTCGGTGCTTGATCTCACCACCAGAATGATTTTAAGCAAGGGAGCTTTTTCAACTTGATATTTTCTGAATATTCCAAGAAACCAATCTCAAAATAATTCACAATGTATTTTTCTGTGACGTCATCACCTCTTTATGCGGAAAAAGATATACTTTACAGGGTGGAGTGATACTTCTCTTGTCAAAAGCTTTAGAGGTTATAAAATTCAAGTCACAGGTGGCCATATTGAATCTTGAAAGCGTGGGATTGAGTTGAGCCTATTAGAAGGTGCATATTAAAGAATATGCAGAGAAAGCATTGACAAAAGGGTTATCATGTTTTATTAATGCTAACTGGTGTGAATATTTGGCTTCATTGGTGTTTATAATTAATAACTTATAAGACTTCACACAGCTTTAAACACCGCAGTTTAGACGCAAGCGATTTGTGAAATTTCGCGAAGTCTTTCTTAAGTCGACATTGCTAGTTTCGTTTAGTTTGTGGATCATGGAATTCTCACCAAGGTCGTTTGAACAAACTCAAACTTTCCCGTGCTTCTTCTTTAGCGAGATCAACTTGGACAAAACGGACGAAAGAGTTTTTACAGCAAATTTCTTAACGTGTGTCATAAACGTGCTGTTTTCTGTGTTAACATGTACTGGGAATCTGTTAGTCCTTCTTGCAATTGGAAAAACGCGATGTCTCCACACGCCATCTTACGTCCTTTTGGGTTGTCTGGCAGCTTCCGATCTTCTTGTTGGCCTGATATGCCAGCCATTGTTCGTGGCTTCAAAAATAGCCGAGCTTATGAATAATTTTAATCTGCATTGTACGTTGAGAATGCTCTTGTCTACATCAAGTTGGATAACATCCGGTGCATCTTCAGCCACTATGATTATCGTGTCGGTGGACCGCCTTCTTGCTTTAACACTTCATCTACGATACAACAGTTTTGTCACGGTTCCACGTATTTTTCAAACCGTTTTGGGTGTCTGGATCTGTTCTATAACCTTTGCATTATTGAGATTTCCTTTAAGAAATAGATGGTATTTTATTATGATAGCAATTCTCCTTCTTGGATTTCTTGTTTTGTCGATCAGCACCTACAAAATATTTCAAATCGTCCGACGGCACCAACGTCAGATAAGAGATCAAAACATGGCCTTTCGTCCAGTTGAACTAAACACAGTGAATGTCTTCAAATGTAGAAGATCTGCCGTGACGGTAGTTTATGTTTACAGCCTTTCGATGATACTCCATATACCTCATTTTGTAACAATAATTGTCGCAACTGTTAATGGCTACTCGACAACAATACAGATTGCTTATACGTATGTATATACTGTTATTTACATCAACTCTTTTTTGAATCCATTTGTGTACTGCTGGAGAAATAGGGGAATCAGAAGGGCTGTGAAGAATATCGTAAGAAGGGGACCATATGTTTAAGAAGTATCCCGAGGAGCACCCAACGACGTTTTTCTGTGAAATAACTGTGGGAAGGAGGAAATGTTGCCTAGAAAATCTGAAGAACGGTGACTGGACGTTTCGCCTATGATACGTTTCGCAAACGTCCCTTTCGCGAACGTCTTATGTCGTTCCGTTAAGAAGCGAATCGAGCGCTCTGCATGTATATGCTTCGTTCTCTCAGCCATGATACAAAAACGCAACTTTCGTCGAATTTTCGACCGGACCCATAAAGGTCGCAAACGTTTTCTGATCAGAAGAAAAATATGCACCTAAACTTTCGAGACGACGAAAGTTCACCTAAGACGTCCAAACATAAATAACTTTTACGGCAGCTTCAAATATACCTAACAGGCCTCTAAATCATAGAGAAAACCATTCGAGACACTTCCGATATATTTACTTTGGAAACAAAAAAGTTTTAGATGACTCCTTAGATGCATGGCTTTTTCGTCTCATCCAAAACTGTTAGCTACCCTGACGAGTCGTGTCGAAAGTTCTAGGACATGGAGTAGCTGTACTTTCTAGTCTAGGGGACGTTTTTTCTTTAAATATATAACGAAATTCAAGAGTTGATCAAGAGATCCTTTTAAACTGCAAAAGTAATAGCAAGTCTAGAGGACGTATTCTGAGTTTTGCTACGAAAGCGTCTCGAATAATCTCTCTAATAACTCAAAAAGTAAAAGTAAAACTTTTCTATGACAATGATTGTTTAGATGGCAAAATATAATAAAATAATTCACTTTTATGGGACGACTGTGTCGGCGGTTGCTGCGAAAACGAAGACCGGCGAAAACGGCCGCCACGCAAATGCGGCATCAAGAAAAGCTCAGAAATTTAAGCGTACTCTATCACAAAACGAAGAACCCTATCGAAGTGAAATTTTGCAAACATATTAGTTTTTAGCTGCTCATATATATACTTCATGAAATTATGTAAAAACTTCGGAGGATCGATAATTCTTTAGACTGATTTTGATGACGTCATATGAAAACCATAAATTTTGAGTAGTGTAGGAGCTGTTCGTAAGGTCTCTCCTAATTGGTCGCAATAAACAATGACGTCATTCTTCTAATTGTTTTAGTATTGTTTTGGAGTCAGGGAAACGCACCATTGGTGACTTCTCTTCCGAGCAGTGTACGACTCCATATAATTTATGAGGGTCTCAATGGGGTTAACCGTCAGCCGTCAAACGGCCTAAAATTTAACCGTCAAACTTCAAATATGCAGATTAATATTAACCATCAAGTCCTGGGGGGGGGGGGGGAGTACTTCCTTATAAGAGGCTAATGGGGATATGCCGCTGGATGGAGTCGCATTTTCACGACTGGATTGACTATACTGGGGTCGCATTTTTAATAGAGTTACTAGAATGGGGTCGCACATTTTCGGATTTTTTGGGTAAGAAAGTTCTTTATATTTGCGGTTAGCAAACGTACCAGAATGTTTGTACTACAGATGAAACGTAAAGTGTTCTTCATTCAATCTACAAAATGGGTCAATTCATAAAAATAGAAAGTGACTAAGCTGGGATCGCGAAAATTACACATTTGCCCAAAAGAGACTAAGATGGGCTCTATAATTAGCAACAGAATAGACTATAATGGGGTAGGGGCTCTAAGAGGCCAGCGGCACATACCCAGCAAAAATTTACCCACGTACCCCTCACAGGCGTCAAGTCTTTAAGTTGATACTAGTCTATACAGAAATTATCAAAGCTCCAAAATTTAACCATCAACCATCAAAATTGGAAAAAATTAACCGTCAAAGCTCCTACCCCATCAACACCCTCATATATATATTATTACAGTGCAGATATTCAAACTGGAACACTAGGAAGAAAATTGTCTAATCACAAAGCTGAACGTCTTCTTAAAACAAAAGATTCTCAAGTTTTTTTTCGCAACAGACCGATAACAATCTTAAATTCGAGGGCTGTGTACCAAGAGGTCAGGGAAGTTCAAATGGTTTTAAAGTCTTCAAAGGTTGCAAAGTTAAACCTTGAATTTTATTGGTCCGTTTGCAAAAAAAATAAAAACAAAAACAAAAACAAAACTTGAGATAGGACAATCTTCTTTTGAGTGTCCCAGTCTGAGAGTTTGCACTGTAAAATTTCTACTCCTAGCCCTGTCCCCACCCCTCCAAACAGGAAGAGAAACTAAATTAACATGAACAGATGTTTATTAATAAACACTAAGTGGCACTCAAGTGAATTTCACTAAACATAATAATTATTTTTGTGCATTGGCCTATTTTATCTCTTGCACAAGAGTTTCAATCTCCTCTTTTGTAAACATCCTGAACTTTTTGTCTGGTGTGGCAGTTGCAAGCTGAAACAAAAATCAAAATTGAAATGAACTTGAAAAACGTGGCCTAAATTTTTCAAGTTTCAATCCATGTCCATCCTTGCCATCCATAGCAACAGACGACAGGAAACAGTTTCAATGCCTAAATATAGTCTTAAATAACAAAACTGGACCATTTTTTATGAAGTGTTACATTCCTATTATTTAAGAATAATGGGTGAGAGTGGTGGTGAGGGGAGGGGTGAGGGGACAGGGTGAGGGGAGGGGTGAGGGTAGGAGTGAGGGTAGGAGTGGGGAGGGGTGAGGCTTATTTGGGAGGAGTGGCTTAATAGAGGATTTACTGTAACTGTCAGAAAAAAATTCATAATTCAAATTATTTTTCTGAGAAAAGGATTGAAAATCAAAGCACCAGAAATTGAACAAGACTATCAACTCTTTATACTTCCTTAAACAGGCAACATATCAATGGAGCAGCAAGGATTAGCATGCACCAATCACAGCCAACCATCATGATAAAAATAGAACAAAGTTATTATACGACTTCATTGTGTTAATATACTGTCAAATGGGAACTAAGTAGCTTTTTCTACCTACACCCCTCTCACCTCAACATTTGTAGCATTGAGTTTTTCCTCCATAACTTGCTTGAGTATCGTAAGAGCAGATTTGCATGCCTCTTTCAGAGTCATTGACTAAAAGTAAGACATAGAACTTCAACTCAGTCGTGAGTAAACTACTGGATTTAAACAGACTACAGTTTTTCCCACTTCAAACTGTCTTTAATTTTGAAACACAAAAATTTTATGCTTCATATACATAGGTACTTAAAAAGCCGATCCATACGTGGGATGGGGCTGTCATCTTGAGAGAAAGGATTTCTTGTTAGTCTTTTGACAAAAGGACCATGTCTTGCTATTCTCAACACGCGAAATGAAGCACGAAGATTACATCATAAAGGTATTCACACCCAATTTAGTTTTAACGCATTGCTGTGTGATCGGCGCTGTCTAGAGGGGTGGAATTAACTTTAAAAGATGACTGTCAGTGCATTCTACCCTTCACACTTGATCAAATGCTCACAAGGAAAGACAGCAATGGCCCTTCCACCCTACCCTTAGCGCTTGACATTTGTGGTCAAACTCTATCATTAGCAGGTTAGCACCTTCTCCTTTGCACACCATATGCTCCCATACCTCTATTAAACAATAAATGCAAGAAAAAGTGCTGGAAATGAAAGGCTATTTAAGAACAGAAATAATTTTTTATTTGTGCAATGTACGACTCGATTACAGATAAAATCATTAGACAGAAGATATTCAATCACTCTTCCTTCACTTCAATTTATCCTAAACTGACTAAAATATACGTAGCCCAAGTTTTTTGTTTGATTGTCTTTATTTCTGCAATGAACAGGGCCTTTTTGTTAGTGTTATATCACAAGCAACAATGGTCAGTGTACAAAAAAATTTCAATACCTTATGATATACTTCTTCTAGTGCCTGCTGTGCACCTTCAGATCCTGAGCCTGTAAATTGTTCAAATTCATCAGCAAATAAATTCACCAATCAAATTATGAGACAGATTATCCAAACAAGAATTCACAGCTTGAGCTAAACTATTTACAGCTTTGCTAGTATGTTTTTCATATCAAGTTATTTCTTGTATAAGAGGTTGACAGCTTCCCAAAAAAGATGGGTTAATATCTTCAGACAAAAAGCTGAAAAATCAGTTCGCCATTATATAGAATGTGTCCTCTTTGCTTATCCCCCCCTCCCCTAGTAGACAGAGCACAAAAATGCAGCTAAAAGGTGCTGGAAGCTGGAAGTACTACATAAACCAGTGACCAATGCAATACTTCAAAACTTCAATGACATTTTCAAGTCTTCCATACAATGCTTCCATACAATAATCATGCACAAATGTTGTGCTTGAAGATATTCTTCTGTCTTGCAACTAATAAAAACCACTCACATTTTAAGCTAGTTTCTGAGTATTTATTTCAAGCCCTAGCAAAAGCAGGTTTACAGCATATTAGAATATAAACCCTTAAAATATAAGTTACGGATTTAACAGTTGATATTTAGTGCTTGGTATACCTATCGCTTTTGCATCATATTGGAAAAAAGTTCCAGATGGGTCCAGGTGGTAACTGAGAATAATAAAAAAGAGCAAAACATCATTTAAAATATATTAACCAGCGTAGGCTTGTAGTTCTATGTTGTCACTAAAAGTTTGTATCTAAGTAGCCAGTGGCTGATCCAGGGAAGGGGCCCTGGGGACCTACCCCCCCACCCCCTTAATTTTTAGACTAAAATAATGCCTGAAGGGATCAAAAAGATTTTTTGGGAGATCTGGCACCCCTCTTATCTCAGAGTCTGGATGACTGACCCCCCCCCCCAATCTCAAGGTCTGGATCTGCCATTGGTAGCATAGAATATACAGAGAAAATAGCAATCAGACCATGCATCAAGTGGTTGCTTTCAAGGTTAAAATCCTTAAAAAATACTTCTATTTTTTCAAACTGTCAGCCCCAAAACTCAACCGCTTACAAGAGGTGGTCAAGAAGTTCCAACTGTAAGGTATTGACTAGGAAAACTTAGGTTTTGCTTGAGGGAGGTGGTCGCTTACACACATGGAGCTTTAACTGTATTTCAGTTCTCAAGGGTTCCTCTACATTCACCGTAGTTGTGGTAAACATAAACTATGAAAGGCAACTTTGGAAAACAATCTTACAGTTGTGGTCCTTTGGAATCCACTCCACCAAAAAGTAATGCCACCCCAAATGGACGACTCTAAGGGAAAAAACAATGAAAAAAGGAAGATTAATCTCAAAAGTACAATTTGGAGCAGTATCTTGTCACAGATTTAACGCAACTCAGCTTCAGCTTTTTATTATCTTTTGAGCTGCTTCCATTAGCACTGGAAGGGGTTATGGTTATACTGATGAGAGGTAAGACCATACAAGTAGAATGTTACTTTGTTAACTCAGAAAGAAAAATCAAAGGGCTTCCTACCATTGCTCCTTCTCTTGCATCATCATCTCCAAACTCAAGTGCAAGATTTGACACTGCTTGTGTGACGCTTTCTACACTCATCTGTTCATTGTACGTAAACCAGTGATTCTAAAAGGCACAGAACCATCATTAAAAATGAACAAAATATTAACGAAATTAAAAGCAAGTGTGGGTGCAACGAGATCAACATAAAATAGCTTGAAGTGTGCATTAAGCCTTTCAGCCCCAAGAGAATCATCATCAAGTTTCTCCTAACATAATCAATACACAATCAAGAGATAAAGTTACGAGAATTAATGAAATCATCAATCCATCATCAATTTTCTCCTAAATGTATCATTATACTATCACGAGAAAAATTTATGAGAATTTATGAAATGATCATCAAAGGGAGGATGCTTTGATCTTAGAACAATTTCTCTCAACTAATTCTTTAAGGAAATGTATGGAGATTAGTTTGGAGAATTTGTATGTGGATATTCGGGCTTCACCTGTGCCTCCACCCTTGCTTTGTCAACCATTGTTCTTGAATCAGCAATAAGGCCACTCATGGCACAACCTAAAAACAAAAAACCATAAACTAAGGTCAAAATTTTATAAGGGTAATGACATTTCTATCATGTGACTTTGTAAGAAAAGTTACCTAGCATAACAATGCTCTTAGAATCCGAGCGAGAGTTAAATTTTGAATGACAGCTTTGAGCTCCTTTACAACCATTTTCTGAGAGCACAACCTTGGCCATACCACCATATATACCACAAAATTCACAGTAAAAAAGCTTTTATTTTCACTATGCCAACTGCTACATATTGTAACTTAAAAACTGTACGCAATAAATCCCCAAACAGATCTGTGCCTAGTCTCCTTCGCAGCCATTTTTAGGGTCATCACACAATACTTTGTGGGGAGGAGCATTGTGTGACGACCCTAAAAATGGCTGCAAAGGAGACTAATCTGTGCCAGACTTGTCAAAAGAAAAGAACCCTTGTGGTTTACCTCTTTTATATGACCTCTTCTGATAACAGACCACTAGATCTTAGCATTTTTGGGTGATCGCTCATGGGAGGTTCCACTTAATTGATGTATTTATGACATTACAAGATGTTGTAGTACCTATATGACTGTCTATTTCCACAATCTTCTCAACACTGTTTGGCTCCATGAGTGGAGAGGTAATTCGTTTTTCAACAGCAAGAACAACACCTTCTGATGTTTGTATACCAATCGCGGTTGATCCAAGCTAAAAACACAAAGTCTGATTATCAGAAAGAAATTGTACATTTTGTAGGGACTGAAACTCTGCTAAAAGTGGTACTATGTTTGTGCTTGGATTCAAAATACATTTGACATCATTAAAACAGTTTAATTTTTTTTGTTTTCCTTACCGCCATGTGGTAAAAATGCAATACATGTAAAATTTGAGAATAATAATGCCATCAATGTCAAGCTCCAAGGTGTGGGGGGTCATTATATGTTTTAGATAAACTCCCCACCTACCTCTCCCCTAAGCTGACATAATGTTTGCCCTAAGTGAGAAGTAAGTGTTAATGTTAGCTTAGGGGAGGGGTAGGTGGGCAGTTTCCCAGAAATGTATAATGATGCGGTGTGGGCAGGTAACATGAGAAAACAGCCATCAATGCCACAATGCCACCAATGATTTCCCTGAAAAAATGACACCTCAAGGTTTGACTACCCCAACAAAACAGCTGGCCATGCTAAGGTAAACCTTATGTGTTACTTTTCCCCTTGGGTTTAACATTATAAGTACATAAAAAAGAGCCAGGGATAAGATACCATGGAAAATACCATTTACTGTGATATGAGCCATACTACTTAATACAACTGTCATGTAAGGAGAAATCAGATGTGATGACCATTGATAACCAAGAGTGATCAAATGACTGACTTACTTTGATAGCTTCTATGGCATATTCCACTTGAAAAAGCCGTCCTTCCGGCGAGAAAGTGTTAACTCCTCTAATGGGATAATACATGCAAGCGTAAAAATAATTAGATTACCAAACGTTACAAATCTTTAGATAAGTTAAGCTTACGTACAAAATGCCATATATTTTTTCGAGGTCCTGGCAAAATTACCAACCTGTCGTACTCTGATCTTGTCAGAAACATAACGAAGACTGAAAATCTTCACAGTTGATAAAATTTTCCAGGCTATCACCGTGATAAAGCTGATTAGAAGCTTTTTTTAGAGAGCCACGAGGAACAAAATCTGTCAAATAAAACAGCTGAATAAAAAACTTTGAATTGGACAACGAAAAAGAAATCATATAGCAAACTCTGCAATATGCTTACCCTTCAAAATAACTTACGCTGTGTAGAGAGTCGAAGATCCGAATTGGGAGCTAATTTTTAATACAAATGGCAACTTTCAAGAGATTTTTGACCAGAAAAGCTTATCAAGTATGAGGGTGCAGGATTCTTAAAAGCCGACTGTCATAATTGTCAGCGCTATTCCTTTATAATGCATGCCTGATTTTATTCGGCCCATTCCCCTACTGAACACGCACTTTCCTGGTGTTTCAACATGGCGTCTCCTTTCGCCTTTCGTCTTGGCGTGAAAAATGCCGGTAGATTAACAAACCTTTTTTCGTTAACACCAAAGGTATGCCTTTTTTATTCACTTATTATCTATCATCCTTTTTGTGTGTTTCCTGTGAACTCTTACTGTCTTTTGACGATTCTAAATAACATTGATCGATCTTATGTCATGATCATCCAGGGTAAAGCCGGCGTATTGGCCTGCAAACGGTTTGGGTCAACTGCTCTTTCATATGAACAGGTAAACATCTTTCTTGTTCTTAAAAAAAATTGCTATAATTGTGTTTAAGACCTCAGATTATACCGAGCTGGCAATCAAACTAGTAATTGTGGGATGATGAAATTGACTTGATTGTATAAATTTATACTTAATAGACCATTTTACAGTTGTGGACTTAGTACCCTAGAATTCGAGTCAATGTGAGGCTGACGGTGACCTTGTTTTGAAACAAACCTCCTTTGCTTTGTTATGGAAATTGTCCTTGAAAAATTCTAGTTAGCATAAACTTGATTTACAAAATAAAGCAATAAGGTTTGTGTCAAAATAAGGCAACCATCAGCCTCGCTTCTATCCATAACTGTTTAATGGCCTATTGTAACACTGATTTTCTGCCTTTTCTGGAACTGCCAAGTAGGTGAATGTAAATAACCTTGGTGAGGTACAAAACCAGCAAAACATAAGACGTTTTAGTATTTTGAGCAGTGTATTTCACTTTATGGCCACAGAATGATCAAACCATTATTCTTCACTCAAAAATATAGCTTCAAGAATTATAGTTGTATTGGTAGTAAGAGTGTCTGTCTATTTAATTCTGTTATAGGCAAGTAGAAAAATAATGATCATCTGGTGTACCATCCTCACAGATAAAAAATCTTTCCCTGCTCTCTCAAGAAAATTCACTGAAATTCAGGTCTCCCAAATTATACTTTTTCTGCAGGGAGGACCCAAGACCTCTGCCCTGGGGGGAGGTGATTCACCCTTTCCATACCCCCACAGGCGAGAAGTTTTCTATCTAATCTATTACTGCCTTATGTACATTTGTATGGAACTATTTTCTTATTCTTTGTTGACTTTTCTGGAGAACATTGATAGTTATTTGGATTCAAACCATAATTTGTTGCTGCCTTTACAGTCTTTGTACAATGTTCCTGAGACTAAAGTCACAGTTCTTCCTAATGGAATGAGAGTTGCTAGTGAAGATTCTGGACTGTCTACAGCAACGGTAGGTATTGGCAGAGTATATTGTACCAGTTAATTTGTCCTTAAGTTGAAAATGTAATGGGCAAGTTGGTACCCCACCTATTTCTACAGCTTAGCCCGTTAAGTACCAAGAGTTCAACTAACATTGATTTTCTGCTAATGATGTCAATAGATAATCAAGACGGAGAGTAATGAGAATTAATGAAATGATCATAAGTGGGAAAGTGCTTTGATTCTCTTTTAGCAAATTCTCCCAACCAACTCTTAAAGAAAAAGTATGGAAATCACTCTGGTGAAGTTGTATGTGGATGTTGTGACTCACATGTAAATGGTTAAAGCAGCTAAGGGTATTGCTACTTGCCTTTGGAAAGAATGTTATTTCATTTGATTAGATTTGTCAATTCTTGGCAATTTAGTGGTGTGCTGATCATCGATTATGATCGGTCTTTGATCAAAATCTTTAAGTGATTGGATGACCAATATCATTGAAAATGTTCAATTTTCATGGATTATTGCAGAAAGAATAAAATTTCTTCTTGGCAAATAAGCATACATTTTGTATTAATTGGAAACTTGTGTGTTGTCTTTTAAAATAATAATCTCATAATTAAAGAAGAAAGAGAATTTGATTACCCAAAAGCACAGAAAAAATGCTGAGCTCAGTGGTCCATAGTCAAAAGACTGAAAAAGCTCGTATTTCATGTACTTTAACTTGCGCAAAGGTGAAAAATAGATGGAATTCATACACTGTATAAAGAGATTTTCTGATTGTAATCGATGGTTGATTGGGTAGTGGGTAGACCAATCTGATTATTTCAGATAATTGATTATGAAAATCTCAGTTGATTCCCAACACTACTTGACCAGGTAACCACAACAGCATGAAACTACTCTGTAATTATAGTGGTTCTGTGATGTCTCTTAAAAGTCATTGTTATACAACTGCAGGTTGGTCTTTGGATTGATGCTGGCAGCCGATTTGAAACAGAGAAGAATAATGGAGTTGCTCATTTCCTTGAGCATATGGCATTCAAGGTATTATTGTCTGTTTGGTGCATTATTAAGTTAAAGAAAAGTTTCCTTTGTGCAGGCTAATGGGGAAGTGAATAATTACCTTGGTAAACAATAATGTGTTATTGACCAAGCATGATGTCGAATACTGAATATTGGCCAAGTTCCTTTTTTGTGTTTTTATGGACCAAGATGAAATTGAGGTCAATAACACTACAAAAAAAGAAGGAGGCCAATATCCAGCCATTTTGAGGGAACAACAGGGTGCAAAGAAAATCATTTTTACAGCTTGCCATTCAGGCAAGCTGAAGCTAGCATTTACTAACCCAAAAGTCATTTCAACTAGCGCCAAAAACTTTTTGACTCGCAGAATTTTATTGATTTCGCAGTTCTTCTGTTATTAGAATTCCTCAAAAAACATCACTTACCCGTCAGGCAAGTTAAAAACAAAGTTTACTAGCCCGATAGCAAAATTCACTAGCCCCAGGCCATCGACACTACTTTCTTTGCACGCTGGAACAAGTGTGGTCAATATAGGATTTGTTATATGGCCATAAAGAGAACTTTTTCTTACAGAACTAATGTGGGAAATCCCGAGTGGGCAAGATGGGCCCATCTTGCTCGCTCGAGTAGCCAATCAAAACTCAGGATTCACTTTATCTTGCCCACTTGTGGATTCAGCCATATGATAATCTATGTTATTGACCAGTGAGCTTATTTTTTCAAGATGGGTAGATATGGGCCAAGTCCTTTTTACAATTTTACCGGACACAAGGAGCTTAAGGTCTTCAAATTGCACACATGAAAAAACTTCAAGAACAAGTCGTCTTGTTCTCTTGTGGATGCAAAGCAAAGCATGCAGTAATAAACAGTAGACAAGCAGGAGTAGTTTCCAAAGTTTGAAACTAGCAACAAAACTGTCTAGTTTTTTACCTTACCACAAACTACTTTGTACCTTAAAGCCAAGGCAATTTTTTTTCAATGAGAATTTTATTTCAGGGTACAAAGAATCGTTCACAAACAGATCTTGAATTGGAAGTAGAAAACATGGGAGCTCATCTGAATGCTTACACGTCACGTGAACAGACTGTTTACTATGCTAAGGTCTTCAGCAAGGACATTCCAAAAGGTAAAAAGTTTCAAGAGGCTGCAAGGTTTTTGGAGAAAATTTTCTCCATGCATTTGGGAATACAAGGGTTTTATTTGCAATTTTTTTTTAGTGTTAATTTTAACAATAACGTACAAATGTGTATGTGTACTTGAAAAAATGGGAAAACTGACCTTCTGTTCACAAGGGCCCTTTCAATGCATGCCCTCAGTTCTTAGAGCCTTGGTGCTACATGCTACAGATGCTACATGTAGTGCAGTGTAATTAATTGAATTAATGTTGTGGAATATTACAGCTGTTGACATCCTAGCAGACATCATTCAGAACTCAACTCTTGGTGAGGCTGAGATTGAGCGAGAGCGGGGTGTGATCCTTCGTGAAATGCAAGAAGTTGATACGCAGCTAGAGGAAGTTGTGTTTGATCATCTTCATGCCACAGCATACCAGGGTACCCCGCTCGGTAGAACCATTCTTGGCCCTACCCATAATGTCAAGTAAGTGCAAATTTTTATGATTTTTATATCCAGTTGACTGATTACTTTTTCAGGGTGATCAAGGGTTGCATAGCCTGAAAAAACAGCTGACATTTCCCAACGCCACCACTGGCTTCTCTGCAAAATGACATCTGAGATGCAGAAATTCCATACTGATGATGTGTCACTACCCAGATGTGGGTAGTGCTTCTGATTGGCTGAGAATAATTTGCTTCAACCAATCAGCAGTTCTACCCAGATCTGGGTAGTGATGAATCATCAGTGTCTAATTTCTGTGCCCATTTCTCAGACATCATTTCACAGGGAAACCAATGGTGGAAGCAAAATGTTGGCTTTTTTTCTCAGGCTAGGGTGGCACAGTGGTGAGAAAAACTTGTCTCCCACCAAAGTGGCTTGGATTTAAGACCTGTTTTAAGACCATTTGTGTGGGTTGTGTTTGTTACTGGTTCTCACCTTTGCTCTGGGAGGTTTTTTCTATTTGTGCTCCAGTTTTCCCCTCTCCTCAAAAACCAACACTTCCAAGTTCCAATTTGATCTAGGACACTTGGACACATTTAAATGAGTTCTTACGAACTCCTAAGTGCTTCGTGGGTAAACAAAATAATCTCAAATTGCAAAATTTCAATGTCACTTTTGATTACAAAATGTTATTTTGGATTTTTGTTACATTTTGAACTTTGGTGCTGCAGAGAACACTATCCAGCTTTCATCTCTGAGCAGGTTACCTGTATCAGCAGCATTTTGTAATACAAACAATAACATGGAAAGCAACCTGTTCATTTAAGTAAAATAAAGGTCTCCAAAAAAACTTGTATTCCTGGCAGCTTGTCCATTGGGCAAGCAGCTCTCTTTATTAGAGGATGGCTTGGCTAAAGCCTTGCCCATTGGGCAAGTAAGTTTTAAATGGTACTTGCTCAGCAAGAAAATCTGCCTTTCCCAGACTACTGGACAGGTTCCAGTTGTTCAAACTCTGGATAGCTCTATCCATGTGATAAATCACTATTCAGTGGATAAGTATTACTCAGGGACAGTGTTCCAGTTAATTTTTTCAAGCGGGGGGTCATGTAGACCATCTGAGTTGTCACTATGACCACTTGCTAATTTTTTTTTTTGTATTTAACTTATTAACTTAATACTTATGTGTCATCTGCCGGGTCAGCAAGGGCAGATTTAGGGGTGGGCCCAAGGGGCCCTTGCCTCCCCTTTTGTGCGGGAGTTTTTTTCTTTTGTAATCGTGTGTCGGATGGTACTTCGAACTTTGTTACTTAAATAAATTTTCTTTAATAAACAATGTTAATAAGAAAAGAATCTGTTCTCGAAGCCTACATTTTTTGTCACAAGTGACCAAAGGACATGCAGTAAATATCGGTCTCAAACAAAGTGGATTTGACAATTTTTCAGGGAGACAATGTTGCCGCTTTTTCCCTGGAGGTTGTGCCCTCGCTGCAATCACTTCGGCCCCTGCTAGCATCAATCACTTATTTGAGCACAACCACACCTGAGGTGTATTAAGTATTTCAGCATCACATGTTCAATATGGAATCCAGGCATTTGCTATATTTAAGTGTCTAGAATGCATTGAATTGCATCTCAGAGAACTTCAAAAAATTTTCCCCGGAGGAGCATGCGCCGGAAACTCCCTAGAAAAGTGTGCCATTGCCACTAGATACTATATCTCTAGGCTTCCTGTATCACAAGTTCCTCCATCTGCCCCTGGTCAGGAAGCCTTCTTTGTGGTGTCATTGACCCGAGACCCATCTGTTTTCTGGAACACTGCAACGGAAACCAATTGCATTATAGAATGGATAGAGATTTACCCAGTGGATAGAGTTATCCACCATTTGAACAACTGGACCCAGGATTTTTTCAAGTTGTGCATGTAACCTGTTGGTTTCAATTTTACTTTGTAGGACCATAACTCGTGATGATCTTGTTGAATACATCAACAAACACTACAGTGCCCCAAGAATGGTACTGGCAGCTGCAGGAGGTACTTCATGCATTCTGCTTTTTCTTACGCCAGTAGTAGTTTTATACTGTCTTAAGGAGATCTTTAGACGTAGCTTAACAAGTCCATTGCATACTTGCACAGCAATTTATTCTGACTCTGCTATACAGCCAGGCAAGGAAACTTTTTGAGATTTGAGTTTCATTATATGAGGATAATTACCCTTATATAACTAATAGTTTCCAATGGAAAGTGAAGTGCCACGAGTAAAGCAAGACATTTCAAATAGTTTGAATCAGCTGCAATTTCTTTTGTTTTTTGATATTATTTTGTCATTAACGGTGTCAGATAACTGTGCATGTAACACAACACGACATGTAGGTGAAATAAAGTGTGTGCATCAAGCTAAAATTGAAAAAAGTCCGTGAGAAGAAATCAGGGTATTATTAATTTGTCTGAAACCTGTCCACGATAAGGTTAAGAGCACGCGAGTGATCATTGGAGTAAGTGATCGAGTGAATTTCCAATAGACTTCAATATTAAACTGGTTCATTACGCTTCACGAACGTATCAAATCATTTTCAATCTTTGCTTCTGCCTTGCATAAAACATTTTACTACCAAAGGGAGAACAAACCTTGTCACACGTTCCAGAAAAGCCCTTAATAACTAAAGCAATTTATCACTAAAGCTTAAATAGATACAACAAAACGTGGCTGAATACAAATTTGGCCAAAAAACCGAATTTATTTGCCACAGAGTTTCAGGAATTGCTTCAAATATTTTGAGAAACATATTGCTTCAATTCACCAGAATTTTTTACCTTTACTTGTATTTGTACTCTTCGGTTGCAAAAACGTGGCTTTCTACACGAAACAGAATTTCTGCGCCTCAAGTTTTCCACAGCCCACTTTATCAACAGTCAAGTGTTCTAGAGGAATGTAATTCTGAATTGATTGGCTGCAACCAAAAGGGCCTGAATTCGAGTGCCATGAAATCGAGGCAAAAAAGATGATATACGTATGTACATATTTTCATCCGAAAATCTCAAATTAGGCTGGCTTTGGGGAACAGGCGACCTAGGCTGGTCATAGTCTGCTGCAAAGCTAATTATAATATTAGTTATTAACTCAGCTGTGCACTCTTAAAGTAGAGTACTAACACTTACAACATAATTATATTGATATCTGTCTTCATCACATTCTTGGGAGAATTTGTTACAATCAGCCATATTGTTAATCATGAGTTAATAGTCAAGACCCAAATTCTCCATTTCCACCTTCTGGAATTAGTCTAAAGGACTTTGGAAAAGTTAAGAAATATGATACTATTGTTCGCAGGTGTTGATCATGATGCTTTGGTAAAGCTTGCTGAACAACATTTTAGTGGTCTGAGATCGACATATGAGTCACAAGATAAGCTGACGCCATGCAGATACACTGGCAGTGAGGTAAATCAATGAAATTGTCGCCATTGGAAAAACCATTTTAATACAAACAGATGCATGCCCTTTTCAGAGTTGCAAATGACAGTTGGTCATTGGACAAAGGGCGTTTTCATGCTAGAGATGTTAAAGTCATCATCTAGTATATGGTAAAAAAGACAGATGCATTTAGCATCTGATGACACTAACATCTTCTCTTAAGTGCATCATTCAGATGGCACAGAAAACCTTAACTGGGATGCATTTATGCCCAATTTGTCCAGAGACAACAGGAAGAGTCAGAGTTGTGTATTTTTTACAGAAAACTCTGTCTTTTACAATGTTGTTGTCTATTTTTATGTGTCCCGTTCAGATGTTAAATACATCTAGATGACTTTAATGGCTCTAGAATTAAAAATGGCCAATGTTCAACTAGAATTTGCTCATGTCTGATGAAATCCATGCATTTTTGTACTTATTTATACTTTATATTTTAACATAATTATTTTAATATGAATGTATTATATAGAATTTTTAATATTATCTTAAAAATCAGTTTTTGACTTATTATCTAGGATTCATTTGTAATTTTCAAGTATTGTAAAGTTTTTGTAAATATTTGCATAATTCAGCCTTTGGCTGTGATGCAGTTTTAATAAACAAACTATCTATCTATCTATCTATCTATCTATGTAAATGCTAGGAAATGGAAGTATCGGTACATAGATGTAATAATGTATATTCAAGTGACTTATGTTACTCTCATTTAGAGTTTCAATCTCGCGATCATTTAAACAAATGGAGAATGTCAGGGAAGAATGCTGATTACTACCTTAGCTGGGCAATGTTATGTTAATGTGTAGACTAGAAAAAAAAAGATGTTTTGCTGTAGACAGTGCTAGGTTTATGATGGTGACTGCTTGAAGGAGATTACAAATTAATGGTTGAATGGTAAAGATAAAACTAAGCTCATTGAGATAATTGTGATTTGTCACGGTATTGCAGACCACTTGCTTGCCTCTTCCTTTAGCATAAGCAAATAAACACTGAACAACAAGTTACCATAAATATGTTGCTCATCTTTGTCCAATAATAATAACATTATTGTTTACCACTATGCATTTTAGATTATAAAATTGTGTTTCTTGTTGACAGATCCGTTTCCGTGATGATGATATGCCGTTGGCTCATGTTGCTGTTGCTGTAGAAGGCTGCGGCTGGACTCATCCAGATTACTTTGCTCTTATGGTCACTAACATGGTAGGATATTAATAATTTCCCCACAAGACACTTACAAATTATTTATTTACTTTTTTGGCGTTGAGAAAGCCCAAAAAATTCATAAGACTTGTACAGTGTGGGCATCCTCAAATTCAGTGTACTAAATTACAAGAATGAATGTAGCACCAGTTCTAGTAGCATCAAAAATATGTTAAGTAACAATAATAATATATGTCACTAATCAAAATTATCAGTAAATTAGAAATAGATATTAAGGGCAACCAAGAAATGCTCAGAAAAAAAACCGAGCCCCCGGGGAATCAAACCCACAACCTTTCAGATAGTGGGAGGACACTCTGACCAATAACTAAATTGTTATTAAATTATTATTAGTGATGACAGAAGATTTTAAAAGAGATAAAAGATAAAATGAAGGAAGAAAAAAATATGGGGCTAGGGAAGAAATTAGGGCAAGTAAAATTTGTTGTTGTTTATTACATTATTATTACTTTTTTTGCTGAAGGGGTTAATGGGCTCTTACTTGTTTACCTTCCTTTGGTGAATTACATTGTAAAATTAATACCTAATAGTATTAAACAAACACTTAACTTAAACTATCTGCAAACCAAACTCCTACACAGTTGTAAGCTTAGGCCAATAATGCTTTCTGTTTCACAAGACCTGTATTTTATAAACGTTACTTGTAATGATCCTGTCATATCATAATTGATTTGCCTTTCAATGTTTTCCAATTGATTTGTACAATTTGGAGTGTTATTTTGAATTTTTAGCTGATCGGCAACTGGGACAGATCATTCAGTGCTGGAAGGAATATCAGCAGCAAACTTGCACAGGTGGGGTAATCACAAAAAAATGTTTTTCCCTGACATAAACCAAAATTAATCACAGTTTGGGTTAACCTGTCATCACCTGTTAGGTCAAACAGCTGAATGTAATTCAGCTGAACTTTAACCAAAAAATTGATCCAAATACAGTCAGCTGAACTGAACTACAATTCTCGTCATGTTGAGTTGTGACACCCCTTGCAACACCCATATTCAAGCAAAAAGTTGTGTTCCTTCCCTCCCAGTGTTGAATTTCAGTCTTCCGTGATGCCAACTGGCAAAGACCAACATTGGGATTGCAGAAAATATCAAAACTGTCCCAACTAATGTAACAAGTATTTTAGGTAATATGTGGGCACTTCACATGAGGTCAACTCGATTACTAAAGTCTGGCTCATGTGAAGTGCAGCAATATTAGTCCAGGCACAAATTTATGTAAATGTGTGAAAAGTCTGAATTTTCTTTAGTTGGTAAAAATGGGCCTCTGCAACATAACACTGACACTCTTTATAAATGGTTGAATTTAGGGTCCCACTGACAGACCAAAACTTAGAACCACTTTGTACAGTGTAATAAACAGTACCACAGGAAACTACTGCTCAGTAGCTTTCATTTGAATGGTCACACTTAAGAATTACATCCGCAGACTAAAACATTAGAACCACTTTGTACAACATAATAAATAGTACCACAGGAAAGTACTGCACGGTAGCTGTCATTTGATTGGTCACACTTAAGGATTACATCCACAGACTAAAAAGTTAGAACCACATTGTTCAACATAATAAATAGTACCACAGGAAAGTACTGCACGGTAGCTGTCATTTGATTGGTCACACTTAAGGATTACATCCACAGACTAAAAAGTTAGAACCACATTGTTCAACATAATAAACAATACCACAGGAAAGTACTGGGTACTAAGTAACTTTGATTTGAATGGTCACACTAAAGGATTTAGTTGACTCACTCAAACATAAAATATTTTTGTCAAACATCTGTATGAATTTCTAACTAATATGGCTCAAGCAGTTGTTAGCTCAGTTAAGTCATTGGTATCAGAAACATGACGGCAGCCTCAAAACGCAGAAAAATTTGTATTTGTGACTGCGATACAAAGTGTTTCGGTGGAAAAACCTTAAGACAGCTGTTTGGCTCTCATTTGCTGTGTTGTCTTTTGTCCATGTATGTATTCCTTGACGTATCGTCTTGGAAGACTCTGACCATGAGTAGGGTACAGACGGTTCTACACCTGTACATGTAGATCTGGTTTAGAAAGTCAAATAGTCTGAAATATCACCTGTCTCGTAGCCCCATCCCTCCCCAATGGGCAGCCACTCATTCAAGAGGGGGGGGAGGGGGGGAGTGACAAATACATGAATAATTACCAAATAAAAAGTAAAAGTATTTGTGTTTTTCGTAGGACATGATTAAACACAACTTGGCTCACAGTTTCATGTCATTCAACACTTGCTACACAGATACAGGACTATGGTTAGTATTCCCCTTTGGATATTATTTTTAGTGGTGGGGCCAAATGAGGCGATCCTGTGTTTCGGTTGTAAATATGCACAATTAACCCAGATAAGTTCTTCTGAAAATGAGGTCAAAGAAGTGTCGGACGACTGGTTGAAAAAATAAAAGAGTTTTCTTCTTCTTTCCCTCACCCGTAACCCCTAATCATGTAAGCTTGCTCAAAGGCATGCCTTTTATAATGTGTACTTATGTGTGTGTCGATCAGCATAGGTATTCACTTTAACTTGCACACTTTAAGTTGATCAATTATTGTTGTTGATGTAATTGTCATCAACTTCTGCACTACATACAGTGTGGTCAATCTTGTTTTAACTTTGTTAAGCTGCCTTTCGAATGCAAGCATCCCTTTGTTAATAAAATGAAGGTCATAACTAAGCCTGCAGTACCCAACACATAGCTGTTGGGCCTGGTTTCGAAACTGCAACCTAGCAACATGCAGCGCATGCTCAACAAAGATCTTACTCAATTCGTGCAGAGCCTTTCACACCAGCTGGTTTCCTCCTCTCCTCCTAGTAACAATAGGGAGGCAAATGCTTTTGGAGTTGAATTCTAAAGGACTGTATCAAAGTTTAGGAAAAGAAAAAGGAAGTAGTTGTTTTGCTAATATAGACCTGTTCTTGTTCTTGTTGCCGTCGTCGTTGCTTACGGAAGCCAAGGAATATCCTCTGTTTGCTTTCCTCCACAGCTTACTTATTTAACCAAACCTTGACATATGTTTTTACATTTTAGGGGAATTTACTTTGTGTCTGATAAAATGTCCATTGACAACACAATTTACTGCATCCAGAAAGAATGGTAAGTGTTGAACATCTTGCTTTATGTCCTGTTCAATTCACCGTAAATCCCCTATTAAGCCCCCCGGGGGAATTATTTATTTCAAGCCCATGGGTGTGTGGGGGGGGGGGGGGGGGCTTAAGGGACAGGTTCACGGGTTAAGCGCATGCTCATTAATTAAATTACTTCTTTCCAATTTATTATTAATTCTATCGCTTAATAATCTCACTCACATGTATCACAGTGATCTCAGAGTATATTTCAAAGTAGAATTGTATTCAGAGTGACCTGAAGTAGGATGGAGGAGTACTAAAATCGCAGAAAAAATTAGTGGATTATGCCAACACTACCAACGTTGAATTTATTGTTGACCCGAAGGTTTATTCCATGGTTGATTGATTTACAGCTATTTCCAAATATTTAAGTTGATCATGTGCAAGTGACTGCCAGGGGAGTGTGCAGATTGGTTCTTTGACATCATTATGACATGATCATATTGCTTGCATAGACGATACAGCATGTCCCGGCAGAAAAATAGCATTTTGATAAATGAGCATGCGCTGAACCGTGAACCTGTCCCTTTAATAGAGACGTGGGGCTTATTGAGAGATTGGGTTTCTCTACACTTTCCTCCAAAGAATGAACAACATCGATTTTTTCCGAAAGGGGATTAAAAAAATAAATAAATAAATAAATATAATAATAATAATAATAATAATAATAATAATAATAATAATAATAATAATAATAATAATAACAAATAAAATGATCAGCAAAATTATTTGACCTTTCATCGAATTTTATCAACTTATTCTTCAAAAAAGAATAAGGAGGTCAGTTCGAGTAATTTGTATGAGGATCTTGGGGCTGCAAGGGCTTATGCACTTAATTGTCTTTTCCAGGATGCGTATATGCACCAGTGTAACGGATCACGAGGTGGCACGTGCTAAAAATCTGCTGAAAACAAACATACTCATGCAGCTGGATGGTATGTAGCCAATTTTATGCTGGTTTTTGTCCCTGAAGGCTTAAATCGTTGCGCAGTATGGAGCTTATCCGTTAGTACAAATTCAAAAATTTGAGCCAATGAGGAACAAGACCAGAAGTTTGTCAAATTTATATTGCCGTTCTTCATGTGCTTTTCCTGGCACTGTCCTTTTCACTTTTGCCGCGCTTTTCATTACTCGAACGCTTCTCTTCAATACTAACAGTGGTTTTTTCTCGCGCTTTTCATCATTTGAACGCTTGTCGTCAATAACAGTGGTGTTTTCCCGCACTTTTCATCATATGTACGCTTCTTTATGGCGTTTTACCGCGCTTTTCGTCATCTGAACGCTTCTTTTCAATAACAGTGGTGTTTTCCCGCGCTTTTCATCATCTGAACGCTTCTCTTCCACATCAGCTGCGTTCGCCGCACTTTTCATCGTTTGCAAATTTTCCCGCTTTTTCTATCATTTACACTTTCCCTGTGCTTTGCTTACAAGCTTCACTCCCCTTCCCCCTCCTCCCTCCCCCTTATTTGGTCACAGGTGCGCCTTTCCGTTTTTTTCATCCATTGCACACACTTCCCACAGTTTAAGTTTTTCTCGCGCCTTTTGTCATTCACGCCTGTTTGCATCCTTCCCTGTACTTACATTGTCATAAAACTGCTGAAATTAAATTACGATATTTAGCTTTTTTAGCCTGCGAAAGAGTCGACACTTCGCGGCGCCAACACTTTTTTCCCGCGACTGGGAAACTAGTGAAACAAATTGTCATCCAATCAGAAGCACTACACAGATATGGGTGGTGTGACGTCATCAGTATGGAATTTCTGTGTTCGTTCCTCAGACGTTCTTACGCTGGGAAACCAGTTGTGGCGTCGCGAAGTGTTGGCTGTTTTCTAAGGCTTAGTTTTTTATGCTAACTTACTTCATTTAACCTTTATGCCAGGATCGACTCCTATCTGCGAAGACATTGGAAGGTAAATGTTTACAGCCTTTGTTGATGCACTGTACGTCATCATCATCATCATCATCTTTATCCTTATCATTATCATCATCACCATCATCATCATCATCATCATCATCATCATCGTTATCATCGTTATCATCATCATCATCATCATCATGTAAACTAAGGCTTGAAAAAGCACTGCAAAAGCCGTGAACGATCAATGTAGCTTAACGTTGGATCAAACAAGATCGTGATCAGTCGAAAAGATAGAGAAAATAGAATTAAAGTCAAAAAGACTACTGCAAAGACTGATCAAACAACGTGAAAAAGGCTGAGGCATACAATATTTCGACTGGCCAATACCTGTCTTCATCAGTTTTATTAGATCATCATAATCACTTTCATCAAATGCGCGGATCCCTTTTGATACAGACGAATAACTAATTCCTTTTCTTACTCGAGACTATTGTCGATTTTTTCACCAGGCAAATGTTGACGTATGACAGGCGTATTCCCTTGCCAGAACTTGACAAAAGAATTGAGGTAAGATATTACCTTTATCCATTTCCTTCCTGTTTTGATTATTTGTTTGTCTCCTACACATTCTTACGACTAGCTTGCGAGAAAGTTATCGCGCTTAGTGCTCACTCCTTTCCGAGTTTGTCGTACGAAACCAGCTCAGAGCCTAGTCCCACAGGCGAATTCGTCTTGGTCAATCCTGGACTCTACCGTGAGCTGTGACGTCACCACCTTTTCGCAGACTTCGCGCGGTCAACTGGGCAAGAGACAACGCCCTGGGACTAGGCTGACCAACTCATACATTTCCTTTCATTTTTTGTAGATGATTGATGCTAAGATGATCAGAGACGTAGCCACAAAATACATCTATGACCGCTGCCCTGCTGTTGTTGGAGTCGGTAAGTGCGGTTTGTTAGATAATAGGGAGTTTAAACAGCGACGTTTTTGAGCGACGCACGTCAATTGGAAATAAGCCTTTTTCCCTGTTAATATGCCTTGATGCTACCAAATTTGTGTTGCTAAGTGTCTTTACTCTTAGAGAGACGATTTGCCCCAGAATTTGTTCAAAATCACGGCCGTAGAATTCAAAAAGTCTACTTCTGGTTGACGCGCGTCGCTCAAAAACGTTGTTGCTTTTACTCCCTACTAAAGTGTTAACCACTTGGAAAAGACAAAATGAAAATATTGAACGAAATCCTTCCACTGTACTTTCTTGTTACCATTTGTAGTGTCATTCATTGGTAAATCTAGGGGAGGGGCAAACTGAATAAGAACAAGTGACACACGTGCACCAACCCACTGCCTGGCGAGTACCTAACCCTTATTTCACCCCGGCACTAGCAATATGTGACAGCTGTTTCGCCCTTATTGGGGCTCGTCAGCGTGAAATACCCAAAGAAATGGACAAAGCAGTGACGAGTGTAACATAGGCCCTTGCAAAGCAGTTAGTTAAGAGCTAGCTCCATACATTACATGTGGGAGCTGTTGGCTAGCAACCGCATGGCAGTTCTCCTGCGGAATGCGCTGAGAAGGCGGATCAACTGTTGATCTGTGTGATGGGAGAGGGGGCCCGGGCGGGGCCTCCTCTTTATTTTTAGACCAAAATGAGGTCTGCGGGGTAAAGAAAAATTATTTTGGGGGTCGGCCTCCCTCTTTTCTCGGGGTCTGGATGAGCGGGCACTCACCTACTTGAAGATCCGAATATTCCCCCCTGTTATAGCCTGCGAAAAAGCTGCTCATCTGAGGAATCGCGAGAAGTCACGCATGAGCAGCGGGCGAAATGAGATTCAAGGGGGTTGGGGCGGGGGGCGAGGGTAGGCTTGCTCGCGCGTTCTTTCACTGTTCGCGCCAAAAATAGTGAGCTTACTCGCAGGCTCCTGCGTACTGTCACCAATGTAAAGGAAATATTCAGTGTTCAGTTTTGGCTGTCCTGGTGTAAGTTTGACATTAGTGCATTTATTTCTTTCAGGACCAATAGAACAGCTGACGGATTATAACAGAATTCGAGGAGGCATGTACTGGTTGAGACTTTAGACTGGCGAGCCTCCTGCCGTCATCTCTCATTATTTCAACTGAATATTCTGTAAAAAATCAAAGAACGCTTTTATCGTTTGCGCTGTATGCAAGTGTTGATCTGCAAAAACTTCTGCAACGGTTAAATGTTGTTAGGATTCTTTTAATAAAATATGTGGTCGTAGCTTCTTTGATGTTTGCCATAAGTATTTAAGTTGTGTAATTCAGATCTTCCTCGGCTGTTCCTGACGAAACCACGACGGCGGCAGCAACGGGAACGTCAAAAAAGCAGTAGGTCTAATGAGCAAAATTACAACTCTGCAAGTGCATCGTGCTTTTTGGAAATTTCTTTGCCGTTTCTGCACAATCACAACGTGAAATGGCGAAATTTTACGTTCACTTGAGAACGGGAACGGCAAGACAATAAACTGCACCATCGCCGTCATCTCTGTCTGAACTCGGGTGCGGCTACTAGCAAGATGTATGGGGGGGGGGGGGGGGGTAGCTCCGTGGGTTTTACACTAGCAATCTAGTACAGTGGGCGCAATAAGTCTGTACGGGTAAAATTTTGTTGCAGGCAAAGAAACGGCAATGCGAATCTTGAAGGAAACGTGGATTTGCTCCAGTCATAATATAGTTTGACAACATTTACATGGAATGCCAGTCCCGTGTCTTAAAATTTCGACCCCCCTCACATTTTGTGGATTTTCAAAATTGACCCCCAAAATTAGGCCTCTTCGAAAATTGTACCCTCGCCCCCCCCCCCCCCCCCCTCCGCTTATGGGACGTAATAGACAGTTTTTCATCGGTTGCGCTGACAGTTTTTATTCCAACGGCTCGATCTCTCACGCTTCAGATGCACGAATAGACGCACGCATATGCGATGGGGTCCACACAAGACTTGTTGTAAACATTCTCATCCGCTGAGTCGCGATCCTTAGGCCCCGAGTGTTCAAATGGTAGCAGGTCGTTTCGCCCGAAGTTGTTATTGAGATCCCTGGACCTTATTTCAGCAATGGCAGCAATAGAACCTTGACCAAAAAACAGTTCCGGTAAGCCGTGTTGTAGAATGTTGTTTGTCAATGGGCGAACCGACTTGCTTTTTGCGTCCGAGCGGATCAACTTCGGGCGAAACGACCTCAATTCGTTCAAACACTATTTAGTGGGCCCAGCAAGCATGGCCCGGTATGGTTACTGAAAAACTGGTTCGGGCCTTTTTCGCTTGGTTTTCCTGGAGGAAGCTGCTCTTAAAATCACATTTGTCAGGACAAAAACCCTCTTACTGTCTTAACAGTTCTTCAAGGAAAGAAAAAAAACGTGAAGCTAATGATGTGCAAATCAGTCCATACTCTCAGTTTTCCACCGATTAGGAGTCATTAATACGGTTTTTTCAAGAAACAACAAATACCGTAAAAGTCCGAAAATAAGCCCTTCATGCATAGCCCCTGCATTAATATAAGCCCCCCCCCCCCCCCCCACGCCAACCTCGAAACGCAAAAAAACCCTCCCTTACATCGCCCCTCCGAATATAAGTCCCCGGGGGCATAAACTTGGAAATTCTCCTCTAATACAGGCAAAACGATACAGTAACCCGTGCACATATAGTTTTTTGTTTGCCTAAGTATTATGGGGTCTTGGGTTTCTTCGGTCCATAGACAAAGTACTTGCAGTTCTATTCCGCCACCCTGCACCCAAACTCCTTCTGATGGTCGCCGCTTTTTACTTGTTATCTCTGCGACGATGGAATGAACTGTCACAAATTTCCCTCCAACTATAAGCTAGCCCAATCGATTTTGAGACGTAAATTTCCCTCCAAGTAAAAGCCTAGCCGATTTTGTAACTCAAATTTCCCTCCGTGAATAAGCCCCTCCAAAAGGGCCTTTGAAAAATATGAGCCCCGGGTCTTATTTTCGGAATTTTAGGTAAATCAACCTGTTTTCCAGCCACAAGAGGCCCGGGTGGTGTACTTGTCTACAACATTGACGGGGTACTCGCCCTGGATTTAGGAGGTAAAATTTGGACATTGGTTCATTGTGATAAAATTCAAACTTACCTGGTGTTGTATTTGTCGCGGTTTAAGGAGCATTACAAGGGTGTTAAGGCGAAAAACGTCGGGATCTATGTTTTCAGTCTCAGTTGATTTGTAACTTTATAATCAGTGGTTCTTTAGGTCGGAGTGAAAAAGAACTTGAGCAACGCCCTAAAAACGTGATGGGTGTACCTCTGAGGGGGTCTCGCGTTGGTCATTTTGTTCCTTTTGATCGTTTTGGTCACTGTGGTCATATAGATCAATTTGATCGTTTTTTGTCTCTGGTCACTTTTGTCTTGGTGGTTTTGGGCTCCTCACTATAAACGAATTTCCCTTGCTTTAATATATATTTCTTTTACCCCTCCAGCCCTAGCTTAGCCCTGTAGCTTTCCAAATGGTCTGTCCGGCTTACACATCTGGAAACGTGTGCAGGAATTATAAATTATTTTTGTAATTCTCTCCAAAACAACAAAAAAAATTCGCAGGACGTGATTGTTCCTCTCCCTTTCCTCCCATATTCGCCATAATTTTAGCCAAAAAATATTTCTCTTATTTGAATTGAATTATTCATTGAGTAGACGAATGCTGATGTTTAACCACCTCTGGTTTCTATGGTGACATGATAAATTAAGTTGCTAGAGAGATCGATGCAGGTGGGTAGTGGGTAGATACATTTTCAGAAACACTGAAAATATATATTTTTTTAACAAAACGCTGTTAATTATACCCTTGGAGTGCATACTGGTCGTTTTCTCGGCTGACTTAAAAATTAACTTATGGTGTTATTTTGTCCTTTACAAACATTTTATTATTAGATCGGTGCTGCCAAAATCTCTGGTTCAGGATAATTGTTTTTTTTTTTCAAAGACAAGATAGATAAGAGTCTGAGCCCACGATGAGCCCAGCAGATGAAGCGCTGAAAAAGCTGAAAAAAAAAACAAACAAACAAAAAGTTAAAAATGTCATCAAATGTGCCCGATTTTCATTTTGCAACCACCTCAGCTGAGACACCTAGTATATCTCTAAAAATATTACCAAGTAGTTTTTTTTATTATATTTAAACGGTGTAACTTGCATGCGGATATCAGTATACGGTTTCACATGTCATGAAATTTTGAGATTAATATTCGATGACCATTCACAGAAACCCTGCTGTTGGTCATTGCGTGACAATTTGTAAAACGCACGTGACAAAGGACTCCTTACAGTAAGGATAATACGAAGAATGCTTACAGATACACATGTAAGTAAAAAATTTTACATATCGAAAACAGATTTATGCCTACTTTTACAAAACAAATGGTAAGATCGATCAAAGAGGCTAGATTATTTTTTTACAAAAGCATGTAACCAGCTGAACTACTAAGTAAAAGTAAAACCTAAAGCGCATTTATAATTAAATTTAGCCAATTTTCGAGACAGAGGTGGAGAATTTTCAAACTCTCTAACATTTCCTTGACCAAATTAGTAAGCTTTTTTCTTACCGTGTCTACACTAACCTCAGCAAGAAGGAAATACAGTTGTTAGCAAAACCTCTGAAGGAAAAACGTAATTGTGAAATACTAGAGGAAACAAAAATACCGCGCTGACGGCAGTTGTCACGCAACCTACGCAACCGGAAACAAGCCGATGGACGCCTGGATTATAGTGTATGAACAATAACGAAAAATGTTTCTGAACTTTTCGAGAGAATAAGATATAAAAACATCATTAGTTGCTTCTATGACTGGTTTGAAAATTCGCGATTTATCCATCTTGAACTGTCCTGTCTTGTTTTGATCGGAGCGGTTCGAACAAATGCCTTGTAGGAAAGTTTTCGACGGATTTATATCTGGTGTCTATTCTTAGAACACATTACTGTCCAATGAAAAGCTTCGTTATAAAATGGCAGCAAGACCTGGTATTTGAAGAATGTCTTATGGCCTAGCTAACAGAAAAGACAATTTAGAAAACCAGATCGATCCAGACAGAGATTATAAACATCCCTGAACTTTGCCATTGGATGGGATACTTTCATACGCTTTCGTCAGCCAGTGAAAATCTATCTTGTTTAAC
Source organism: Porites rus (assembly GCA_964035705.1). Classification (NCBI taxonomy): domain Eukaryota; kingdom Metazoa; phylum Cnidaria; class Anthozoa; order Scleractinia; family Poritidae; genus Porites; species Porites rus. The sequence continues at coordinate 18,485,986 of OZ038004.1, read as the reverse complement.
CCGGCAATCGGTTATATATGGCTGGTCTATAATAAAACCTTCGTCATAAGTGGTCGCATTCGTTCATGTGTTAAATCCTTTGTTTTTTAACCAATCAAAATTAAGGGCAAGCCCCTGGGTTTTACCGCAATGTGGTGTGAAGTCAGCGGCCCAGAATATCTAAACCCCCCTATAGGCTATATTGAAGGTGTGGCTTTGGCGCTTGGTGATCAATTCTCCGGCCATTTCCTGATTTCTGAGTTCGTCGGTTCTGGCACATAGTGAGAGACACTTTACTTGGTTTTAGAAAGGTATGTGTGAAAATACGACTTCTACTATACTTTTAGACCGGAGATTATTTCATTGTTGAAGGTTTAGAGGCGTTAATCGCGCTGAAAAAGCGGTTGGTAACATCAGAATGGCAGCGATTTCCAGCCGACTGGGAGAGCAAATTCTTGGCGGCGTTGTTTCACAATCTGTCCCGCTTCGCCCCAAAAATGAAACCAAGAATTCTGAACCGTTGGGATGTCTTTCGATTATTCCTTTTGCCTTCGATAGCTGTTTGGGCGAGTTTTGCTTTCAAATATAACATTTAATTGTGGATGTTTCAAACTGTGTACCTACTCAAGGATGGAGCAGTTGCTTCAGCGAGTAGGTTACATGCTACTGTTAAATTGGCTTACAATTTGCTCTCCTATCCTTCCATAAAATTGTGTTTAATCCATAGCTTGCGTAAATGCTGGTGTTAATTTGGAAGGGAAGAAAATGTGCTCAGAGAGGGTACTTCGAGCGATAATGATATTCATATTTAAGAGGGCGCTAGCGATCTCGAAGTAAACTTAGAACGGTTTGGCCAACCGGCGAATTATTCAAACACCCCCAGTCAGTGGCTACCGCCTTGCATTCCTGTGCGCCAGAAATATCATTCATTTTGCTGGTGCCTCAGTTGAGAAAGTGCTGTGTTTGGTGATATTCATGCCTGCTAATTTCCGACCCAATTTCTTGAGCTGGTTTTTGGTCAACGTGAGTGCTATAGTTTAACAGAGCTATGACAGTGCGGCAACTTACGCAAGTCACGATTATGATGAAGAGCCGTCATTTTTTGCGATCAAGCGTTGGTTATAGCCATACTTTTCCCTGAAAATGTTCTCTCCACCCTTTCGAAGTTTTAACTGCAATTATACATGGGCAAATAGTTCTTGGTAACATGCCTAATTTTTATTGAAATATTTTCTTAACTCTAAGATTACTCCAATTGTTTCATACTTTTTAAACTTTAGTATTATGTCATTACACTCAAGAAAGGTGTTCTAAATAGAGTATGATGTTGCATTATATTTGAATGATACATCATCATGTAGTCTGTTTTGTTTCCTCGGAAATATATTCTGTAGAGGTTAAAACACAGTTTTCAGCAATGACCTTGCAGTCCTTTGCAATAAAAAATATTTAACAGAGATGGTTAATTATCTTGCATACTTTTTGTTCCTTGCTACTTAACCATTGTCTATCCTCACTTTGATCATCAGTATAACTCTAACCCTAATGGAACTCTTTAGTATCTCTTGCTTTGCAAAATAATACCTTTTTAACTTGTTTAGTCTGTGACATGTTGTTCAAAACCAATATGCTGCAGAAACAGTTAGGCTTAATGTTTATTTACGTCAATTTCCTAAACTACAGTACATTACCAGGCTGATTACCTGGTAACATGCGTGCACAATCAGTATCCTGCCGACAACTTCATTTGCATGAATTTGTATGTTACATCTGATCATTTTGTACTAGTCAATATTTCTGTACTAGTCAATATTTGCTTAGGTGTTGAATTGATCCAGACCTGCCAACCCCTGATACAGGAAAATCTGGAGACTTATGACAAAAAAATCTGGAGATTTTACATTTTCCCCTATCAAGATTAAACAAACCTTTTTTCAGTTGAGGTATTAACTGTTTATTTAAACATTAGTTTGATTTACATGTGGTCCCTGCGGTAACAACGTGCCACATTTTCTTGGATGACTCTAACAGGCCAGGGAAGAGGTCATGTTCGGGAGAAAACTTATAGCAAGGTGCCATCAAGGCACTAGCATTCCCCACAAAATTTCTGTTTTTATTCAGCAATATAGCATATGATATTTCCAACAAGACTGTGAGACTCACGGCAAAATTGTGAGAGTTGGTGGGTCTGTTGATCATAAAACAGTTTATCCTGTACAGAAGGTTTTCTTACAGGGACCAAGTGCTAATGTTGAGATAATGCCTAAATACAAAGGACATGAAAGCTCTGGGTAGTTTTCCTCATCAACTTAACCCTTTCCCTTATAATGTGGTTCTAATTTTTGATGAACTAACCCTGGTGAGTTTCATGTATAACCCTTTCACTCACATAGATGGCCAAAGGCTTCAAAATTTCAATGTTTAAACTTGGAAGTGAAGTGCAAATCGTGCCACGCAAAAGAACTGCCTAGAGGTTTTGTTTGAATGGCCACACAGTAGGATTTTGTCCACGGACTTAAAAGTTAGAGCAACAAAAAATTCTCACCATTAATCTTTCTAAAAGTGAAGGGGTTAAGTTTGATCATGCATTATTTCATTGTTCGTAAATGGAAAAGTTTAGAGTTTTGAACATCACCACTGTTATGAGGTAAAGGGTTGAGTTAACCTTCAATTGTCCTTTTGAAGGTTGAGGAAACAGCAACATGACGCCCCTTAGGAAAAAGCTGGTCATTGTGGGTGATGGTGCCTGCGGCAAAACCTGCCTACTCATTGTGTTCTCCAAAGATAATTTTCCTGAAGTATACGTGCCTACAGTTTTTGAGAATTACGTTGCCGACATCGAGGTTGAGGGCAGGACTGTAGAGCTAGCTCTATGGGATACAGCAGGACAAGAAGATTATGACAGGCTGCGACCTCTCTCTTATCCAGACACAGATGTAATTCTGATGTGCTTCTCCATTGATAGTCCTGATAGTTTAGAGAACATACCTGAAAAATGGACTCCTGAAGTAAAGCATTTCTGCCCAAATGTACCCATCATTTTGGTGGGTAACAAGAAAGATTTAAGAAATGATGAGAACACCAAGAAAGAATTAGCAAAGATGAGACAAGCCCCTGTTAAAACAGAAGAAGGAGAAGAGATCTGTGATAAGATCAATGCCAATGCCTACATGGAGTGCTCAGCAAAAACAAAGGAAAACGTAAGAGAGGTATTTTATGAAGCCACCAAGGCTGCTCTAAAAAGGCCGAAAAAGAACAAGAAGAGGGGATGCAGTATATTGTAAAATGTTTGGACGTGGTTCCCATGGAACATTACTTTAGTATAGTACGCTTAAGTTGAATGAAAACAAAAACTTCTCCCATCCTTTACGCACCCAGAGGCGTGTGTTAATCAAAAGAGAATGGCTTTCTCCAACTGCGAGTTTTGTAGTTATGGTATATCAATTCAAATTATTAGTATTGTTACTCAAGACACACTGTGCCAAGTCAGGATCAAGCCTACGTTTACAGCAATTATATTATAAACTAAAATAAAGAGCTGTGAAGTCAGATTGTTGTATTAATTGACAAGTGTATAAAGCTATTTTGCCTTTCTCTTCACACAAAAAGAAATCAATATTGTTATTTTTTGTTTCTTTCCATTATTGTAATATTGTTGAATCTATCATGGAGTAATGTATTGATTTGGCACATAAAAGACCCATCTCCTCCATAAGGACTATTTCTTCTCTGTCTTTGAATACTGTTTAAAATTGTTTTGAAGAATAATTTTTTGATTGAATGTTATTAGCTTATGTGGCAACGTGATCTACTTGTCGTGAACTGAAAAGGTTTGAAATCAGGTTTTTCATACTGAGAACAAAAATGCTAATGTTATGCTTTTCGTGCTGGAGTATTTCAAACCTTTTCAAGAACAAAAACTTTTTTTTCTTCAAATATGACAATATATCAATCAAATAAAATTGATCGAATTTTAAAGGGATATGTGTCGCTCTTACAGGAAAACTAAACCTTGTGTTTGGAAGTTGTCTGACATGTAAGTGTAATATGCAATGTAGTAGGTGTTTAATCAAAAGACCTAAATTCATAAATATAGTTGATTCTTCAGTTTGTTCAGTAAAAATAATAAAACTGTTGTTATTTTGTGCCTTTAGTCGTGTTTTGCATTAAAAATTGTTATTATTCTAGCTAGGGCTGGGAATTGGCTGAGATTTCTTAATCAATCATCCCAAATAATCAGATGACCCAAGTGATCGACCATTGATTACTATCGGAAAAAACCTCTTTATGAGAAATCCATTTATTTTTCACCTTTGTGAAAGTCAAAGTACATGCAATAGAAACTTGTTGAGTTTTTTGACTGTAGACCACTGAGCTAAGAATTTTTCTGTGCTTGCAGGTGATCAAATTCTCTTTCTTTTTTAATATTACGAGACCGTTAATAGACAGTACAAAAGTTCTTAATATGTTTATTTCCCAACAAAACAATTAAGGTTTTGGAAATTAACGCAACTTGAATTATCACAAATTGTAATGGAAAACGACTTTCGAACAAGCAAATTAATTAATGTGAAAGACAGGGTATTTTTTCAAAATAAAAGAAATTAATGCAACATTCGCAAAGAAGCAACTAAAGACAACAGGAACAAAGTTAAATGTATAATCTGGAATGGAAACTGTGTTCCTGGTACTCTCCCTAACAATATGAAAGGGGTCACACTCAGAAATCTGTTCACTTTGAGGGCTGATCACAGTTTTACTGATACTACCAGATCATCCTGATAAAATACAGCTCTTTCCTAGGTGTCAAGAATGTCTTAAGTGAATTGGGGCCAAAATGATAGGAATTGTGGTAGTGGAAATTAACATGCCGTTTGCAGTTTCGTAATAAATGGCCCAGAAATATAGAAGATAAACATACAAATTTTTTAGTGAAAATAGGAACCTTTATTTCTTGTTTCACTGGTTGGTGAGCCTTGCTAAAACTATCTTCATTTTGGTAATGTCACCCTTGTTATGTTACATAAGCCATGTAATTTTGTTTAACATGCAGCACTTTGCTCAAAGAAATCAGTAAAGTATTGTTCAGGGGTTTCAACAAGCACTGATGACCGACAACACACGGCCACTTTGCTCAGAGAAGTCGGCTACTTTTTCCCCCTAAATTGGAGGCTGGAAAATATTACAGCGAGGGGCCCAAAAGTGTGACCACCTTTAATTAACTCACATTCTTTTATGCAGACATTTTAAAACCAATCAGAAGTTGAGGACAGTTTCTAGCTGGCTTCTGATTGGATTAAATCTGTATGGAAGATTGCGAATAAAAATCAAAAGCAGTCACACTTTTGGGGTCCTTGCTGTCAATTGAAGAAAGATTCTGTCAAAACTTAATTAAAATACAATTTGCTGTCCTAGAAATACTTTTTGCTTCAGATTTAAAGTATTTAAGAAAAGTTTGGGACTTGCTGTGCATTTCTTGTCCAAATTTATGATTATCTTTTGTACTCAATTTAGTGCCCATAATGTTAAAAATCGCCTTTTAGGGCATTGAATTTTCAAATTTTTGTAGGGGTACATGCCCGAGATTGCTCTAGAAGAAGGGGAGTGATAGCCTGTTTTTAATACTATCAGTTATTTTTTTCAAACTTTCTGGCTACTTCAGTTTTAAAACCCCTGATTGTGTGTTGTATTTTGTGCATAATCACTCTTTTGCCTGTGCTTGTTTTGCTACATCATCTGCAAGGTCAAAAGTACTATAGGATGGACACCTCATGACACCATCACATGTATAAGGACCCATCTGTTTCATAATGTAGGTTAACAGTTTTATTAAAAAGGGATGTTGTAAAGGGGAAACTTGAGATATTATTCCAGACCAATGGCTTCATGGCGTAGACCACAGCGTGGCTATACACCTTTGAAAAGATCAGATCATAGTCCAACTCTAGTAGACAGGAAGAACCCTGGTGATCTAGCAATGTGGGACTCAGATTATGAGCAAGAAGATGAAGAAGAGTTAAGGAACGATTTGAGAGGCAGTGTTACCAAAAGAGAGGCTCCAGAAATCAAACAAGTTCCAGTTGAAACCGAAGGCACCAGGGTCATCATATTGAGCAGTAAATACTGTGATTGCATTCCTGAAACAAGTGGAGATGGAGATGTAGATGTAACTGACTCAGCTTTTGAAATCACCCACAAAAATGATCCAGGCCAGAAATCCAAATGCACTGTTATGTAAAAATGTTTTGAAATTACAAGCTCAAGGTTAACTTTTAACCCCTTCTGTCATAATAAATTATAGGCTTTTATTTGGAGTCTATGATAATGTTACTTCTCAAATTGGAGATGGAGATGAAATTTACCCAGCTTCTGAAATAACCCCCCCCCCCCCCCCCAAAATGATCAAGGCCAGAAAACCAAATGCAGTGTAATGTAAAACTGTTATAAGATTACAAGCTCAAGATTTAAACTTGAGAATTTTTCAAGTGTAATAATAAACAGTCATTTGGAGTCTATGATGATGTTACTTCTCAAAGGATTAATGAAAACTGTGGGATGACAACTCTAGATCTGCATTACCAGTTTTAACTCCTAGAGCACTTGAATCTTGAAGTGCAAAGTTTTCTTGCTCTTCAAAGCACAGTAGTAGGATTGCTCTATTTCATGGCATCACTGCTACTTGTGATATACCTTGTTTACTGTTAAAGTTGCCCTCGTAGGTGGGGTAGGGGTTACATCTTGTTTAGTATTTTGTTTAAGCAGATGGTGTATTTTAACATGACCCACTTGGTAGGGACACCCCAGTAATTTGGACACTTTCTATGGCCCCCTTAGTGGCGGTAATAACCAGGGTGACTGTATTGTAATGCTCTCATGAGACGCATTGTCTTCTGCCCTGGGTGGTACTCCACAAAGTTTTATATGGGAGGAGCTGCCCCAAGGTCCAACGCCTTACCCTTTTATATTTCATTTTTTGACAGAAAATGTACCCCTTTCACATACCTTTTATTGACAAATGGAACCCCATTTGCATACCTAGTTTAGAACTTTGCATTGCTTTGAACTGTTTTAAATTCACTGTCTTTCAAATGTGAATAATATCACAAATCCTGAACGTTTTCTCGACTTTTTCACAGCCATGAAATCCTTCCATAGCCCTTTTAGGTCATTTTTACAGAAAGAAATGACAGATTTACCCACCCTTTCATATACTTCAGGGCTCGAAATAACGGCTGGTCAACGGACAATGTCCGGACTGATTGTGGAGTTGACCGGTCAGCCTTTCATCTTGCCAGTTATGCTGACCGGCCACAGCCAGTTGTATTGAAAATGACAAATTAAAATTTCCATGCTATTCAGTTGTTTCAGTTGTTGTGTAGCAAGTCGCTGTGTATTACGGAACTTTGATCTGAAATCATCCGTGAAATGCAACTAGAACCATTGTTTACAATTCACTCATTGAAACTGACATCCAGGTTCACGCACTTCCTGTCACAAATTAAAATTATTTTCACTTTTATTAATTAAGCAACCACTTTTTATTTTGGGAAATATATGTCACCAGTTTTGGATCATGGGCCCTTGTTTTAAGAGTTATTTATAAATCTCACAAATTTGACCCAGCGAAAACGGATTTGGCCGGTCTGCATCATGGTGTCTGGAGACTCTCCGGAAATTATTTCGAGCCCTGTACTTCAAATTAAAATTAACCCCTACCTTACCTGAGAAAGGTACCCCTTTATGGGGGGGCCTCACCCAATACGCCATAAAATAGAGTAAGGAGAGTTGTCTTGTGGTTGTTACGGACAATTGAAGCAATTGAAAGAAAAATTTGTAATAAGAAAGTCATCTGTGACAACTGTATTCTGTAATTGAGATATTTTATATGCAAAAGCTTATCCTCATGGTGAGAGAGACGATCTTCTTTTGAAGAGCTAAATAATTGTGTGAACTAAAACTTAACACTGGTTTCTTTTTTCTCCTTTGTAGAGTGAGTATTTAACACGATGACAGCCATCAGGAAAAAACTGGTCATTGTGGGAGATGGTGCGTGCGGTAAAACTTGCCTTTTAATTGTGTTCTCCAAAGATCAGTTCCCCGAGGTTTATGTGCCGACAGTTTTTGAAAATTATGTGGCCGATATTGAAGTGGAGACCAAGAAGGTAGAGCTAGCTTTATGGGATACGGCAGGGCAGGAAGATTACGATAGGCTACGACCGCTCTCCTATCCAGACACAGATGTAATTCTGATGTGCTTCTCCATTGATAGTCCTGATAGTCTAGAGAACATACCTGAAAAATGGACTCCTGAAGTAAAGCATTTCTGCCCAAATGTACCCATCATTTTGGTGGGTAACAAGAAAGATTTAAGAAATGATGAAAACACCAAGAGAGAATTAAAAAAGATGAAACAGGAGCCAGTGAAACAAGAGGAAGGAAGTTCAATGGGTGATAAGATAAATGCCCACTGCTACATGGAATGCTCAGCAAAAACAAAGGAGGGAGTAAGAGATGTATTTAAAGAAGCTACAAAAGCAGCTCTTGAAACAAGGAAGAGAAGACATGGAAAGAGAAAGTGCTGTATATTGTAAAGTTTGGACTTGTTCCCACAGAACTTGCTTAATATACCTTTAGCTATGTTAGAAGTTTCCTCTTCATTACACACTTTGTTTGGCTGGGGCGGGGAAGGGGGGGGGGAGGGGGCTGGCACTGGTAAGAGAGATTTCTTGTTTAAGAATGGAAGGAGATTTTTTTGTAGTTATTAAAGCAAGTATTGTTTGGGAATGAAATGGCATTGTAAACTATTTTATTTGGACTTTCCAACTGCACAACTAAAAGGTAGTGGCAACTTTTTTTTTTGACCTTTAACATTCATGTTATTTAACTCTTTTGGATCCACAGTCAATTATAGACATTTAATGTAGGTGCAGATCCAATGCCCTGATCTGATCAGGTGTGACCATTCTAGCAAAAGCATCTCCCACTCATCTGCATGGTTCTATAAAACAGTCAAGTGTGACCGCCTATCCAAGATCTGTGTACCCAAATAGTTTCTTTGGCTAGTCAAATCACTATTTCGATACTCGACGATGGGAAGTTTGATTATTAAGTTTTTGGTTTTCATACTAGGATGGATTTCCACTTTTGCCTGATTTTTACATGCGTACGCATGAAAAAAATAAGGCGCATAAATGAAATAGAGACAAAGCATGAAAGGCTGTGCGTAGTTGAACCTTGTTAAACTTCTATGTTTACAGCTACAGTATATTTTGAAAAAGGTTGTCGGAAGAAATGGGTTAGGATCAATACACTGTTCCTGACCCTGTAGCTGTCAAAACTACTTTTTATTGCTTTCCTTTAGTACTCAAAAATATATGTCCATGGCCTCTCCTGCAATTCTTTCAAATTTCTTTGAAGAACAGTGAACTCAAAACCACCCACAATACCTTTCAGGATTGTCACGTCCACTTTTTCGGACAACCTTTCTCGAAATAGCTATATACACAAGTGTTATGTTTATACATAAGGCTGTGCTCAAAGAAAAAATTGAAGAATGCCCAGTGCTCTAAACCTGTGAAATCCAGGGTGCTCAACATGGGATTTCTACTAAAAAGCTATGATTTTCTTGTGACCCTGGAGCAAAAAAATAAGATGCCTGAAGTTGCCACTGGGTAGTACAAGGGCACAGTCCTGCACACATAACATTTGCACGTATAAAGCGATGCATATAAAAATCAAGTGTCAGTGGTTATCCACCTCTATGTGAAAATGAAATTTTTCTAAAATTTGAAATGTGGCCTTGAAGTGTCTTCATTTTACAGGTTCAGAAACAAGCTGGGGAGGAAAATTTTCAAGTTAGCTTTGGTTGCAGACATTTCAAGCTTCTGTTTGAATAGTTTAATTAAGTCAAATACATTTCCATAGTTGTAGATCAATTACGTGCTTTTGATCATAATTATTTGCATGGAAAAGGCACGTTACAAATTTATTATTATAGTTATTATTACTATTATTATTATTATTAATTTTTCCCCATAGGTTTACAATAGGTAAGTGTAGGAAATTGTCTTTGATTTCCTGTGTGTTTAAACCAGGTGGGTCCCCATTTTAAGTATGGAATTTAAAAAAAAAAATGATCACTTCCGTTTTTACCAGACTGAAATTCCTTACTAAATTTAAAATTCCAAATTTAATTTTAACAAGTATCAAAAATAAACAGAACCATGTGAAAGTATTCAGCTGTGGAGGTTTAGGTTTAGTGTACAAATTGTCACACCATAGGATTTGTCCACAGACTCCCAATGCTACAAACTCATCATCAGCATCAATGTTTCTGAGTGGGAAATGTGTAACCATGCACAAAAGCAAAAAGGAGTGAGTGTGCCTCCAACTAAGATTATAAATAGTAACATGCCTTGTAATAAAAATTGTAACAAATCATAGTTATGTCACACATCACATACATTAATAATTATTCAAACTTTGCCCTTCTCAATCCACTGATACTTTCTTTATCAGTCAGCTATACACTTTTAAGTTCAGTACATTGCTAGAAGACACATTAATTTTTGATCTGCCGTCAGTCAATGTGGCAGGAAATATAGAACTCTTTGAAACAGGAGTGATACAGAAGAAAATGTTCCAATCTTGAACCTCACAGTCATCTTAAGCCATTTATATAAAAAAAAAATGAGTTGTTGAGGAATCAATATTATTATGATATGGTCAGAGAAGAACAAGACTACCTGTTGATAAAAACAAATTCAGCGTACGTGTGTTACTGAAAATTGCAGTAACTTTTCTTTCTGTGTGTTTAATTGACTTCTCAAGACAAAATCAATTGAGTTTCTGTCTTGATTTTGTCTTATATGACCAAAACATATTTGTTAGCAGGATATTGTGTAGCGGTCATAGTCTTATCATTTCAACATCTTACCTCAGTTCTCTTGATTTTTTTGTTAATCATGAACCTAGAAGGTTTGAAATCTAATATTTTCCGAAAAAAATAATGAGTACTTAGTATTTGCAGTGTTTAAACAATTATATTTTTTCTAGAATTTCAAACCCTTCCAAGGATTTTTTTTGTTTAATTTTGTTTTACAAATAAACTAAAACAAATGTTGTTGTATCTTAGGGTGAAGTAGAAACTTAGAGGGATCATAATGATATTATGTAATCTATGAGTAACTTAGACTGTGATGTGATTACAAGCTTTAGGTTCTTCAGTATGACAACATTGTAACTATGGTTGCAGAAAGTTATACATTTTTTATGATTTGTGTATGTAATATGAAACGTAACAGATACTGTTGATTTACAGTTCATGAATGGATAATAAAACTTGTTTTTTGGAAGCTGTTGAAATAATAAAATATTGTTATTTTGAGGTTGCGTTGAGATTAGGCTAGGGGGAGACCATATAAAAGTGAGGGGAATGCTCGTCGAAAAATTGTCATTAAACCCCCAAGGGAGACCAATGTGGGTGTGGCTCAAGCTTAAATTGACTTCAAAAGGAGACCATACTAAAAGATCATGACAGTTTTTGTAACTTTCTTTTTGCAAGCATGAATGGGCAAAGTGACTTTCCATCGCCAAAAACCTTGAGTGAGACCATAATCTGCAATTTAGACCCCCCAAGGGAGACAATGAGAATCGCTGTCACTTTTATATGGGATTCCTCCCTACCGCCCCCCCCCCCCCGCCCCCCTCCTCCCTCGAGAGACTGGGTCAGTTTTGTGTCAAAATTTCACTAGGGGCATGTTGTGGGGGACTAATTTGACTCGGTTTCCTTTGCAACCTTATAACAGCGAATAACAGAGGCTATGGCATCTGGAAGTAGGGAGGGGGTGTGTGTTGGGAGGGGTACTCCCTATTATGCCCCACACAGGAGGCTCTGCCCAAAAAAGGGTTACCCTTTTTACGGCTTGATGTATATGAAATTGTTAGGATTTCACAAGTTGTAGGGTATGGGAGGGAAGGGAAATTGTCATTTTGGTCTGTAAAGGGATCGATACATTTTATGGCTGTGAAATAGAGGGGTGGCGAATGGTATCCCGAAAAACGTGGGTCTCGGGAAAATTTTAACACGATCTCGAAATCTCGGAAGCATTTTTGATAAGTCTCGAAGTCTCGTTTTTGCATGGTTTGTTTTTACTTTTTTTGAGTCTCGAAACTTTTTACCAAAGAGGGTCTCGGCGAGTCTCGGATTTTACCATTCGCCACCCCTAAATAGGCACGTTCACTTCGTGGCTTGGTATGTGAAAGGTTACACCATGACAATAGAAGATACACAAAAAAAAGAAAACGAAAAATGCCACGGGCCGTCTCACGGTCCCGGGGGTATCCACAGATCGCGCAGAGTGCCATGGGACACATTTCAACGCGGGAATGTCGATTGCTACGAAATCGATTATTCTGTTGTACCTTTCACGATGAGAACGAAAAAATTACACGTAGTTCAAACAAAATAGACAAACTCCAGAAGAAGTTGTACGGAACTTCTCCTTTTATCCTGGAGAAGGAATTTGTTTGCATTCCTTGGCGGTTGATTCTCGAGGAAATAGCGTGCAAAATGGAGCTTTCAGGTATTTTATATTAATACATCTATTGTACTGAATTAACTTACATAATTCATCTAGAAAGCTTTTCTCTGAAGAGATTTTCGTACAGCGCCATTTATTATGCATGCAGCAATTTCATTCTATTTCACACAATAGCGGTCGAAACGTCTATCCATGTGAATTCGAAGTACCTGTATGCATAATAAATACGTGTGTTCTGTCAGAGAGAATCAAGCATGAAATCGCCCTTTGTAAGGGAATCCAACCGTGGATTCCGGATTCCAGATGTTGGATTCCAGTCTTTGTCAGTAGAGCTTGAATCCTGGATCCCAATCGTTTGTGGCTTCTCGATTCCTTGCCCCTCCCGATTCCAGTAACAAAAATAATTCTGGATTCCGGATTCCAGAATCAAAAATTTCCCGGATTGTGTTATCCCCCCTCAAAATATTCCATTTCTCCATCCTTTGGGGAGGTATGGATATTTTCTGGAATGATACATTCCACAATTAAGATTCTCTTACATGGGGCGCAAATCAAGCAATAAATATGCAGTCATTATTGACCAAAACGTAAGGTCAAGATTGTTGTATACAGCTATTTCGAGAAAGGTTGTCAGAAAAAGTGCACCTGACAATCCCGTAAGGCATTGTGGGTGGTTTTGAGTTCACTGTTCTTCAGAGAAATTTAAAAGAATGGGCACAAAAGGCCATAAAAATGTGTTTGCAAGTGCTAACGGAAAGCAACAAAAGTAGGTTCAACAGCTACAGTCGTCAGGAACAGTGTATTGATCATATCCCATATTACCTTTCGGGATTGTGGTATGCACATTTTTTCCGACAACCTTTCGCGAAATAGCTGTATTTGTACCATGTTCTTTTCTTTTGTTTTTTGTGGACCACAGCGAAGTCGGGATCATAGAGCAGGGGTTATTTTATGGGCTATGGTTACAATCAGCTGTTCTTTGTGTTGTCAAGCAATGATCCTCCTCACAAATGGCTGCTGAGAAACCACATTCCTTTCCTTTTGTGTTTGTGGTCTAACGACCAAACCAATCATGCATGTGACGTTAGTTTTTGTGGGTAAAGTAAGGCAATCCTGGCCGTGAAGAAATGAATATGCTTCCTGGCGAATCAGTTGGACTGAGACCCAAAGAAAACTGTCAACAGTGATTCTGAATGCTTTAAATGCTCTTTGCATGCAGTCAGGGGAGGAGTATTGCATGACAACATAAAGAATGGCTATGTGGTTTTTTTTGGATGATTTTGGTCAAAAAATTTGGAATTTTTTTGTATTTCATTTCTGTCTTAAAAAGAACATGAAATAATGTTTGATGATGTTCCAGACAGAAAGCAGGCCTTTCTTGATGACAAAAATATCCTCCTTTAATACGTAGTCAAAAAACTGAATTTTTCCCAAGGAGTTAACCCAGGATTTTGGTCAAAAATTTGAATTTTTTTTTTTTGGTGTTACTTTGGCGTAAAAGGGCATAACAGTATATTACATGGGTGCGCGGAGATATGAAATCTTTCTTTCAGTGTTGAAAAATATTTCATGACTGAGCGCAGCGCGCAAGTAAAATAATTTTTCAACATAAGAAGAGCAATTTTGTATCTCCAAGCAGCCATGTAATGTTCTATTTATTATACAAACACTAATGATATACCAAACCATTTCACTAAAATAGCTTTTTGCTGTAAAGGCACAATTTATTTATGCAGCTATAGCAATGGTGATATTTCACATGTAAACATAACATGTTATTTTCACATGTGAAAATATCATGTTTTCATGCAAAAGCTAACCTGGTATTTCATTAGTGTTTATATAATAAAAAATAACATCTGATGATGATTTAGATACAAACCAAGCCTTTCTAGACCATAAAAACATTGATCTTATAATATAGTCAAAAAACAATTTTTCCAAATGTGTTAACCCTTGATTTTGATCAACATTTTAAAATTTTTCATCGTTTGATTTTGGCTTAGAAAGAGCATAAAACATTATTTGATAAAATCTACATACAAAAAAGGCCTTTCTAGACTACTTAAGACATGTTCAATAAGTTACACATAGAGAACAGAACTTTCTAGCGCCAGTAGAGAGAGAGTCGGTCGATCGATGACACGGTTCAGGTAAAGCAACTGCTACTTTAATGCTACTGTGGACACAACAGCGAAATACAGAACAAACTCAAGAGCGAGACACGAGAGCGTCCAGGGCGCGTGTCCTTATCTACAGTACCGCTGACCGGTACTGGCGTGGCCTCTTTTTCCTTTCTTTACTCTTACAAATATGGTATGAGCCCAATGGTTATAGAAAAATTTAGGTACATGTAAACGGCTAACATGAATAACAATAAAACTTGAACAGTTTCTAGTGTGGGTCACGAGGACCACTGGCTAATTAATTCATATCAAAGTCCTCAAAACGTGCGGGTCGGCGTCGCTCACGTGTGGATCGGCGAGGAGTGGGGGTGGCATCTGATTCGCTGTCGCTAGCATAGGGGTCTCTGGTTTCATCAGGGTGGGTCACGGTCACGGTATCGTGAGACTCATCGTGGCTGGTAGGGAAGTCATCAAGGTGAGGGAATTCCTGGGTAGAAGGTGTCGAGATCGCGCACGGAATGATTGGCGGAGGTGGTGGTTCTGGCTGTGTTGGTGGAGTTTCGTCAGATGATGAGTCTGCATCCCTATTGGGAGCAGGTGGTCTGTGGTTCACGACTTCGGATGGGACTCGATAGCACTCAGACATCTTCACTCGGTAAGACGTGCTGCGGAGTTGGGAGCCAACAAATTTCTTGACGTTGCAGAACGAGCCGGTTATTTCTACGACAAGGTAGCGATCGCGGGCTCTGGTCTTGTTCCGATCGGCATAGAGGTAGACTAAATCACCTACAGCAACGCGGTCAGTGGGGGTGTTCTTTGGGATAGGTGTCTTTGACTTCTCACTGTGGGGGTGGTTAGACAACCGTTGTGTATGTTGTCGTAGGATGATGTCCTGGTCTTGTAGGGGGATCTGCTGGTTTGTGAACTGATCACGTTGGGTCCACATCTCTCTTGCGGAAAGACCACGTGAGCGAAGGCGCGCGTTTAGATTGGCTGTGACCACGGCGAGTTGCACGTGGTTTACTGGACCGCCTAGTGGATCATGGCGGAGTAGTTCGCTTTCGACCTCCTGTACTGCCCGCTCTGCAATAGGGTTCTTGTTTCTGTTTTTGGCGTCGCCGATCTCAAGGGTGATCCTGTGGTGTTTCAGTAGTTGATCATCCCTGAGTGCTTTGAATCCTGGGGCTGGGTCGGTACGTATGACGGCTGTTGGTCCATCTAGTGGACGTAGTTGGACACAAAGACGGATAAGAGCGTCGCGCAGAGTGTTGTGACGCTCGTCTTCCAGCAGGGTTGTGGCTGTAAGCGATGTCACGCACTCACGTAGTACAAGCACAAGTTGTCTTGAGCGTTTGATGACATCTGCGGCAAATGATACGCCAACTGCGTCGGGAGGGGGGCAGGACGACTGCTCCACGCGCATTTTCGGAGTTTGGCGTAGAGAGGCACAGATGTGGCAAGCTTGGGTCACGCGGTCGATGGCCTTGTGTATGTCTAAGGCATATAGGTACCGGTTGGTTACAGCCTGGAGTTGATGGCTCGACGGATGGGTGAGCTGTATGTGTAGGGCTGTCAGCAGTCCATCAAGCACTTGTCGAGGGACAATGATGCACTCGCGGCTAGGTACAAGGGGTTCATCACGCCGGACAACGAGCAAGCCATCGTTTGCAATGGTAGCGACGTTCAGGTATCTTTTAACATCTTTTATGTTGGTAAGTTTCTTCGAAGGGCGTGTCCCTTGTTGTAAGTGGGCGCGAGTACGCCGCAGATCGGCACATTCGGCCTGAATGGCTAACCAGGCAGTGCGGCTGGTGAAGGGTAGGCGCTCATCACCACGCAGTATATCCTGTACCGATGTGTTTCTGACAACGGAGTCTTGGGTGAGTTTTGTGAAGGCGCAGATCTGGCAGGCTTCGTCTTCGCAAGGGGGTGCGTTGCGGCTGGCGAAATCAGAGGGTAGGATCGCAGATCCGGATACATGTCTGACGGACGCTTGATACCGGCTCACAGTTGATAGAAAGGTGGAGACGCGAGGGCTAGCGGAAAACTCCCCGCGACAGAGTTTTTCAAATGCCTGTACGCACGGTTTGCTGTCGGTTAGGATGCAGGCCTTGTGAAGGGATTGGATTAGGTACGGGCTGAAGTGTTTGGTGGCAACGGCAATAGCTAGGGCCTCCACCTCACACGGTAACCATGTCGGTTGTGAGCCACGTAGCTTTGTGCTAAAGAACCCTGCCAAATGAAGTTTGTTGTCACGGGTGACGTAAAGCGTGGCTCCTATTCCAGGCTTACGGACCGCCCCGTCGGTCACAATCCACAACTGGTCACTTGGTTTGGGTAGCGAGATGGTGCGAGCAGTGGAGAGGGCTTTCTGGGCATGGAGGAATGAAGTTCGGAGGTCGTCTGACCATTGTATGTGTTCTTTAGATTCGCGGCCAGCTACGGTGTCATCAAGTTGTGCAAGGAGTGACGAGCACCCGGGAATTACGCGGGAGAGCACCTTGTATGCTCCTATGAATGATCGCATGCGGCCAACGGTTTCGGGTTCAGGACACGAGGCGAGGGTGGCGATGCGGTGAGGGCTTGCTCTTTAAGTGCCAGCGTTCCAAATCCATCCCAGTATTGTTGTGGACCGAGGATTGATGATCGTCTTCGATGCGGAGAGGCGGAGGTCACACTTGTGGAGGGCTGCTAGAACCTTCCTCCAGTTTCGTAGGAGTTCTTGTGGCGTGTTTCCCCCACAGTATAGATCGTCTGCGATTTTGGCGACGACGCCTTCTTCTAAAAGGTGACCAAGGACGCGACACATAAGTTCTTCCAGTGCCGTTTCAGAGCCGGGTATGCCCATGGCCGACCGTGTGTATACGCGCACTCCCCGGAATGGGGTAGCTACCCCACAGTACTTCATGGAGTCACGCGAGAGGGGGATTTGGTAAAAAGCGCTGGTCAAGTCCGATGCGATGATGTGTTTCCACTGGGCGATATGGCGTAACGTGGAGTCCACATCTGGCATGAGTGAAGGTTGTGGCTTACTATAGCGGCCGACATCAGCGAATGCAGTAACTAGGCGGGAGCCACCATTGGGTTTCTTGACGAGAAATGAAGGGTTCAGGTACTCGACCGTGACGTTTATGTCTTCGGGGCGACTGAAGACACCCAAAGCTTCAAGTTCGTCAAATTTCTGCTGGAGCTCCACTAGCTGGTGACGGGCATACTGTGGTAGACGGCCTTTCCGCTGGGGGGGTTCTACAGGTCCCATGTTGACTCTTGCTTCGAACGGACCTTCCGCACCATTGTAGCCCTTGATGTTTGGGTCGAACATGTGGTCGTACTCGTCCAACAGCGAAGTGAACTTTGCTCTTATATCCCGGGGAAGTAAGTTGTCTGGGTCAAGGCGTACGGTTGACGAGTGTTTTGTACTTGAGATAGGTACTGATGGTTTGGGAGGTGGCTTGGCTGTTGGGGGTGAGTTGTCGCCGAGGGGTTCTGGTGTGAAGGTGGCGCGGACCTGGCAGAAGTGCTCATTTCGCTTGAGGAAGTGCGGCTCGGATGAGAGATTGGGAATACGTATCTTTCCTGCCACGCTAGAGACTATGCGTGGGGTGGGCCACAGTTGGGAAGCTGACAACTGCCTAACGCTGGGGGCATCTGTTCGAGGCTCTAAGGCGTATTCGGAGTCAGTGGGGACGTCGTGTGGTAGGTCGACTTCAACAAACTCTCCGGGCCAGACGGTCATTGACGTGGGGGGAGAGCGGAGTACTATTGCACGACGTGCGGCGGGGTTTACTGTAGCCGGGTGTGGGGACCCGTAACTGACGATGGAACCGTTGTGGAGGATCACTTGGCGCTTAGCTGGGCGTACTGCAATATCGTTGGTTTCCATAAAGGGGGTGCCTGCCAGTATGTCCACGTCGAGGTTCTCAACGACGAGTCCTTCGAAGGTGAAATCTCGGCCTTCGCGGCTTAATAAGAAGCGTGTCTCACCGACGACCTGAAGGGGGGATGAGCCGTCTGCTTGGTGGACGGACTGAGAGCTAGATGTCATGTGGCAGCCAAGACGTTGGACGACAGTGTGGCGGATCATGTTTCCAGTAGCCCCACTATCGATGGTGATTCGTACGGGGTAGTGGGAGTAGAACATGTCTAGGTACGGTGTCTGGCGGGTCTGTATGCGGAAGACCTTAGGGCCTGGGCCAGGCCTAGCGTCGTCGGTGTCGCTTTCTGGGTCGGTCATGTCGGGTGTGGTCTCAGGTTCATGGGGAGCATCAAAGATGTCGGCGATCTGTCTGGCCTTCGCGATGTATTTGCGGTCTTGGTCTGGAAGGAAATTGCATTCGCTCAAGAAATGGTTGTCGGGGCGACCTGCCTGTTTGCAAAGGGGACAGGACTTAGTGGGGCGGCTGGGTCGTGTAGTCGCCTTATACGGGGTTTTGACGCCGAGGGGTCTGCGGTAGTTAGTGACAGCGGTGCGCATGATCTTGGCATCATCAGCGGTGCGTATTTCGTCGAGCAGGGAAGTAAGGGCCTGAGATATCTCTGGCTTTATGGAGGCCAGAGTCCGTGATCGTAGCTCAGTTCCATACCGCTGTTTCACTAACTTAGGTAGCTCGGGGTGGATCAGTTTAAGCCAGGTGAGAACGATGAAATTCTCCAGGGTGGGGGTGAGTTCCTCATCTTCTGTGGTAACCTCACCATGGTGTGACAGGCTATTTGCACGGAGTAGAGTGTCCTCCACGAAGGCCATCAGTCTCTGAAAGAGATCCTCTGGGCGTTCATCTGCTTCCAAATGTAAGCCAGCGAAATCTAGAAAGTGGGCGCCTGTGACTTGGAAGCCAAAATGTGCACGAATCATGTTCCAAACAGAGTGAATCGAAGTCGAGTTCTTCACGAGAGAGGTCCTGGATATCACTGGGCAATAGTTGGCTATTTGTCCGAGCATTAGTTCGAGAAAATTGGCCTTCTGACGGGCCGTTTTGCGTCTGGAGATCGGGATGGTTTCCCCGTCATCTGTGAGGCCGCGTAGGGGCTGGGACTTAGTCCTTTTCCCCCACGTAGCGTCTTCTGCGAGGAAAGGAGCGAAATTGCTGTCGAGGGATAAAGTGTACAACAGATTTTGTCTCCAGTTCTCGAAGCTGTTGATGGACTCGTTCTTTGACAGGCTCCACTGTTTTGGGGCTCGGAGGGTACTCGCCATAGTTGTGGTTTGGTTGCAAGTTTACGAATAAATCGTGCTTGGGCGACGAAGGTGTTCGAAGTATCGACTTACCGACGTTTGTACGGGTAGCTCTGGCTTTGTTTTCTTTTCGGTTTCTTGGCGTAGATCCGGAAGCGCTGCCACCACGCCAGTAGAGAGAGAGTCGGTCGATCGATGACACGGTTCAGGTAAAGCAACTGCTACTTTAATGCTACTGTGGACACAACAGCGAAATACAGAACAAACTCAAGAGCGAGACACGAGAGCGTCCAGGGCGCGTGTCCTTATCTACAGTACCGCTGAACGGTACTGGCGTAGACTACAAAAATATGGATCTTATTATAGACAACAAATTTAAAATTTTTTCATTTTTTCCAGGCACAAACAAAAAAACAAAAATATCTATAAAAATGATCCACAATAAAAGAAAGCCTTTCTAGATTATAACACAAAAAAGGCCAGGCAAATGAATTTCAGAATCTTCAAAAAGTCGAAAAACTGAGATTTTTCCAAAGGGGTTAACCCATGGTTTTGATCCAAAATTGACCGTTTTTCCATCTTTTTCTTTTTTTGCAATAGAGGCCAGGAAAATGTCTTTGACGATATTCTAGAGCCAAAAAAAGCCTTTCTAGGCTATAAAAACAAGAAGTTCAAAAAGTCGAAAAATTGACATTTTTCCAAAGGGGTTAACCCATGGTTTTGGTCCAAAAATGGCCATTTTTCCAACTTTTTTTTTTTAGGTAATATAGGCCGGGAAAATGTCTTTGACGATATTCTAGAGCGAAAAAACGCCTTTCTAGGCTATAAAAACAAGAAGTTCAAAAAGTCGAAAAATCGACATTTTTCCAAAGGGGTTAACCCATGGTTTTGGTCCAAAAATGGCCATTTTTCCAACTTTTTTTTTTTAGGCAATATAGGCCAGGAAAATGTCTTTGACGATATTCTAGAGCCAAAAAACGCCTTTCAAGGCTATAAAAACAAGAAGTTCAAAAAGTCGAAAAATTGACATTTTTCCAAAGGGGTTAACCCATGGTTTTGGTCCAAAAATGGCCATTTTTCCAACTTTTCTTTTTTAGGCAATATAGGCCAGGAAAATGTCTTTGACGATATTCTAGAGCCAAAAAACGCCTTTCTAGGCTATAAAAACAAGAAGTTCAAAAAGTCGAAAAATTGACATTTTTCCAAAGGGGTTAACCCATGGTTTTGGTCCAAAAATGGCCATTTTTCCAACTTTTTTTTTTTTAGGTAATATAGGCCGGGAAAATGTCTTTGACGATATGCTAGAGCTAAAAAACGCCTTTCTAGGCTATAAAAACAAGAAGTTCAAAAAGTCGAAAAATTGACATTTTTCCAAAGGGGTTAACCCATGGTTTTGCTCCAAAAATGGCCATTTTTCCAACTTTTTTTTTTTTAGGTAATATAGGCCGGGAAAATGTCTTTGACGATATTGTAGAGCTAAAAAACGCCTTTCTAGGCTATAAAAGCAAGAAATTCAAAAAGTCGAAAAATTGAGATTTGTCGAGAGGGGTTAACCCATGGTTTTGGTCCAAAAATGGCCATTTTTCCAACTTTTTTTTTTTAGGTAATATAGGCCGGGAAAATGTCTTTGACGATATTCTAGAGCCAAAAAACGCCTTTCTAGGCTATAAAAACAAGAAGTTCAAAAAGTCGAAAAATTGACATTTTTCCAAAGGGGTTAACCCATGGTTTTGGTCCAAAAATGGCCATTTTTCCAACTTTTCTTTTTTTAGGTAATATAGGCCGGGAAAATGTCTTTGACGATATTCTAGAGCCATAAAACGCCTTTCTACGCTATAAAAACAAGAAGTTCAAAAAGTCGAAAAATTGACATTTTTCCAAAGGGGTTAACCCATGGTTTTGGTCCAAAAATGGCCATTTTTCCAACTTTTTTTTTTAGCCAATATAGGCCAGGAAAATGTCTTTGACGATATTCTAGAGCCAAAAAACGCTTTTCTAGGCTATAAAAACAAGAAGTTCAAAAAGTCGAAAAATTGACATTTTTCCAAAGGGGTTAACCCATGGTTTTGGTCCAAAAATGGCCATTTTTCCAACTTTTTTTTTTTAGGCAATATAGGCCAGGAAAATGTCTTTGACGATATTGTAGATCTAAAAAACGCCTTTCTAGGCTATAAAAACAAGAAGTTCAAAAAGTCGAAAAATTGACATTTTTCCAAAGGGGTTAACCCATGGTTTTGGTCCAAAAATGGCCATTTTTCGAACTTGTTTTTTTTTAGGTAATATAGGCCGGGAAAATGTCTTTGACGATATTCTAGAGCCAAAAAACGCCTTTCTAGGCTATAAAAACAAGAAGTTCAAAAAGTCGAAAAATTGACATTTTTCCAAAGGGGTTAACCCATGGTTTTGGTCCAAAAATGGCCATTTTTCCAACTTTTTTTTTTTAGGCAAGATAGGCCAGGAAAATGTCTTTGACGATATTCTAGAGCCAAAAAACACTTTTCTAGGCTATAAAAACAAGAAGTTCAAAAAGTCGAAAAATTGAGATTTGTCGAGAGGGGTTAACCCATGGTTTTGGTCCAAAAATGGCCATTTTTCCAACTTTTTTTTTTAGGCAATATAGGCCAGGAAAATGTCTTTGACGATATTCTAGAGCCAAAAAACGCTTTTCTAGGCTATAAAAACAAGAAGTTCAAAAAGTCGAAAAATTGACATTTTTCCAAAGGGGTTAACCCATGGTTTTGGTCCAAAAATGGCCATTTTTCCAACTTTTTTTTTTTTAGGCAATATAGGCCAGGAAAATGTCTTTGACGATATTGTAGATCTAAAAAACGCCTTTCTAGGCTATAAAAACAAGAAGTTCAAAAAGTCGAAAAATTGACATTTTTCCAAAGGGGTTAACCCATGGTTTTGGTCCAAAAATGGCCATTTTTCGAACTTGTTTTTTTTTAGGTAATATAGGCCGGGAAAATGTCTTTGACGATATTCTAGAGCCAAAAAACGCCTTTCTAGGCTATAAAAACAAGAAGTTCAAAAAGTCGAAAAATTGACATTTTTCCAAAGGGGTTAACCCATGGTTTTGGTCCAAAAATGGCCATTTTTCCAACTTTTTTTTTTAGGCAAGATAGGCCAGGAAAATGTCTTTGACGATATTCTAGAGCCAAAAAACACTTTTCTAGGCTATAAAAACAAGAAGTTCAAAAAGTCGAAAAATTGACATTTTTCCAAAGGGGTTAACCCATGGTTTTGGTCCAAAAATGGCCATTTTTCCAACTTTTTTTTTTTAGGCAATATAGGCCAGGAAAATGTCTTTGACGATATTCTAGAGCCAAAAAACGCTTTTCTAGGCTATAAAAACAAGAAGTTCAAAAAGTCGAAAAATTGACATTTTTCCAAAGGGGTTAACCCATGGTTTTGGTCCAAAAATGGCCATTTTTCCAACTTTTTTTTTTTTAGGTAATATAGGCCGGGAAAATGTCTTTGACGATATTCTAGATCTAAAAAACGCCTTTCTACGCTATAAAAACAAGAAGTTCAAAAAGTCGAAAAATTGACATTTTTCCAAAGGGGTTAACCCATGGTTTTGGTCCAAAAATGGCCATTTTTCCAACTTTTTTTTTTTTAGGCAATATAGGCCAGGAAAATGTCTTTGACGATATTCTAGAACCAAAAAACGCCTTTCTAGGCTATAAAAACAAGAAGTTCAAAAAGTCGAAAAATTGACATTTTTCCAAAGGGGTTAACCCATGGTTTTGGTCCAAAAATGGCCATTTTTCTAACTTTTTTTTTTTTAGGTGATATAGGCCGGGAAAATGTCTTTGACGATATTCTAGAGCCAAAAAACGCCTTTCTAGGCTATAAAAACAAGAAGTTCAAAAAGTCGAAAAATTGACATTTTTCCAAAGGGGTTAACCCATGGTTTTGGTCCAAAAATGGCCATTTTTCCAACTTTTTTTTTTTAGGCAATATAGGCCAGGAAAATGTCTTTGACGATATTCTAGAGCCAAAAAACGCCTTTCTAGGCTATAAAAACAAGAAGTTCAAAAAGTCGAAAAATTGACATTTTTCCAAAGGGGTTAACCCATGGTTTTGGTCCAAAAATGGCCATTTTTCCAACTTTTTTTTTTTAGCCAATATAGGCCAGGAAAATGTCTTTGACGATATTCTAGAGCCAAAAAACGCCTTTCTAGGCTATAAAAACAAGAAGTTCAAAAAGTCGAAAAATTGACATTTTTCCAAAGGGGTTAACCCATGGTTTTGGTCCAAAAATGGCCATTTTTCCAACTTTTTTTTTTAGGCAATATAGGCCAGGAAAATGTCTTTGACGATATTCTAGAGCCAAAAAACGCTTTTCTAGGCTATAAAAACACGAAGTTCAAAAAGTCGAAAAATTGACATTTTTCCAAAGGGGTTAACCCATGGTTTTGGTCCAAAAATGGCCATTTTTCCAACTTTTTTTTTTTTAGGCAATATAGGCCAGGAAAATGTCTTTGACGATATTCTAGAGCCAAAAAACGCCTTTCTAGGCTATAAAAACAAGAAGTTCAAAAAGTCGAAAAATTGACATTTTTCCAAAGGGGTTAACCCATGGTTTTGGTCCAAAAATGGCCATTTTTCTAACTTTTTTTTTTTTAGGTGATATAGGCCGGGAAAATGTCTTTGACGATATTCTAGAGCCAAAAAACGCCTTTCTAGGCTATAAAAACAAGAAGTTCAAAAAGTCGAAAAATTGACATTTTTCCCAAGGGGTTAACCCATGGTTTTGGTCCAAAAATGGCCATTTTTCCAACTTTTTTTTTTTTAGGTAATATAGGCCGGGAAAATGTCTTTGACGATATTCTAGATCTAAAAAACGCCTTTCTAGGCTATAAAAACAAGAAGTTCAAAAAGTCGAAAAATTGACATTTTTCCAAAGGGGTTAACCCATGGTTTTGGTCTAAAAATGGCCATTTTTCCAACTTTTTTTTTTAGGCAATATAGGCCAGGAAAATGTCTTTGACGATATTCTAGAGCCAAAAAACGCCTTTCTAGGCTATAAAAACAAGAAGTTCAAAAAGTCGAAAAATTGACATTTTTCCAAAGGGGTTAACCCATGGTTTTGGTCCAAAAATGGCCATTTTTCAAACTTTTTTTTTTTTAGGTGATATAGGCCGGGAAAATGTCTTTGACGATATTCTAGAGCCAAAAAACGCCTTTCTAGGCTATAAAAACAAGAAGTTCAAAAAGTCGAAAAATTGACATTTTTCCAAAGGGGTTAACCCATGGTTTTGGTCCAAAAATGGCCATTTTTCCAACTTTTTTTTTTTAGGCAATATAGGCCAGGAAAATGTCTTTGACGATATTCTAGAGCCAAAAAACGCCTTTCTAGGCTATAAAAACAAGAAGTTCAAAAAGTCGAAAAATTGACATTTTTCCAAAGGGGTTAACCCATGGTTTTGGTCCAAAAATGGCCATTTTTGCAATTTTTTTTTTTTTAGGTGATATAGGCCGGGAAAATGTCTTTGACGATATTGTAGATCTAAAAAACGCCTTTCTAGGCTATAAAAACAAGAAGTTCAAAAAGTCGAAAAATTGACATTTTTCCAAAGGGGTTAACCCATGGTTTTGGTCCAAAAATGGCCATTTTTCCAACTTTTTTTTTTAGGCAATATAGGCCAGGAAAATGTCTTTGACGATATTCTAGAGCCAAAAAACGCTTTTCTAGGCTATAAAAACAAGAAGTTCAAAAAGTCGAAAAATTGACATTTTTCCAAAGGGGTTAACCCATGGTTTTGGTCCAAAAATGGCCATTTTTCCAACTTTTTTTTTTAGGCAATATAGGCCAGGAAAATGTCTTTGACGATATTCTAGAGCCATAAAACGCTTTTCTAGGCTATAAAAACACGAAGTTCAAAAAGTCGAAAAATTGACATTTTTCCAAAGGGGTTAACCCATGGTTTTGGTCCAAAAATGGCCATTTTTCCAACTTTTTTTTTTTTAGGCAATATAGGCCAGGAAAATGTCTTTGACGATATTCTAGAGCCAAAAAACGCCTTTCTAGGCTATAAAAACAAGAAGTTCAAAAAGTCGAAAAATTGACATTTTTCCAAAGGGGTTAACCCATGGTTTTGGTCCAAAAATGGCCATTTTTCTAACTTTTTTTTTTTTAGGTGATATAGGCCGGGAAAATGTCTTTGACGATATTCTAGAGCCAAAAAACGCCTTTCTAGGCTATAAAAACAAGAAGTTCAAAAAGTCAAAAAATTGACATTTTTCCCAAGGGGTTAACCCATGGTTTTGGTCCAAAAATGGCCATTTTTCCAACTTTTTTTTTTTTAGGTAATATAGGCCGGGAAAATGTCTTTGACGATATTCTAGATCTAAAAAACGCCTTTCTAGGCTATAAAAACAAGAAGTTCAAAAAGTCGAAAAATTGACATTTTTCCAAAGGGGTTAACCCATGGTTTTGGTCTAAAAATGGCCATTTTTCCAACTTTTTTTTTTAGGCAATATAGGCCAGGAAAATGTCTTTGACGATATTCTAGAGCCAAAAAACGCCTTTCTAGGCTATAAAAACAAGAAGTTCAAAAAGTCGAAAAATTGACATTTTTCCAAAGGGGTTAACCCATGGTTTTGGTCCAAAAATGGCCATTTTTCTAACTTTTTTTTTTTTAGGTGATATAGGCCGGGAAAATGTCTTTGACGATATTCTAGAGCCAAAAAACGCCTTTCTAGGCTATAAAAACAAGAAGTTCAAAAAGTCGAAAAATTGACATTTTTCCAAAGGGGTTAACCCATGGTTTTGGTCCAAAAATGGCCATTTTTCCAACTTTTTTTTTTTAGGTAATATAGGCCGGGAAAATGTCTTTGACGATATTCTAGATCTAAAAAACGCCTTTCTAGGCTATAAAAACAAGAAGTTCAAAAAGTCGAAAAATTGACATTTTTCCAAAGGGGTTAACCCATGGTTTTGGTCCAAAAATGGCCATTTTTCCAACTTTTTTTTTTTAGGCAATATAGGCCAGGAAAATGTCTTTGACGATATTCTAGAGCCAAAAAACGCCTTTCTAGGCTATAAAAACAAGAAGTTCAAAAAGTCGAAAAATTGACATTTTTCCAAAGGGGTTAACCCATGGTTTTGGTCCAAAAATGGCCATTTTTCCAACTTTTTTTTTTTAGGCAATATAGGCCAGGAAAATGTCTTTGACGATATTCTAGAGCCAAAAAACGCCTTTCTAGGCTATAAAAACAAGAAGTTCAAAAAGTCGAAAAATTGACATTTTTCCAAAGGGGTTAACCCATGGTTTTGGTCCAAAAATGGCCATTTTTGCAATTTTTTTTTTTTTAGGTGATATGGGCCGGGAAAATGTCTTTGACGATATTGTAGATCTAAAAAACGCCTTTCTAGGCTATAAAAACAAGAAGTTCAAAAAGTCGAAAAATTGACATTTTTCCAAAGGGGTTAACCCATGGTTTTGGTCCAAAAATGGCCATTTTTCCAACTTTTTTTTTTAGGCAATATAGGCCAGGAAAATGTCTTTGACGATATTCTAGAGCCAAAAAACGCTTTTCTAGGCTATAAAAACAAGAAGTTCAAAAAGTCGAAAAATTGACATTTTTCCAAAGGGGTTAACCGATGGTTTTGGTCCAAAAATGGCCATTTTTCCAACTTTTTTTTTTTTAGGCAATATAGGCCAGGAAAATGTCTTTGACGATATTCTAGAGCCAAAAAGCGCCTTTCTAGGCTATAAAAACAAGAAGTTCAAAAAGTCGAAAAATTGACATTTTTCCAAAGGGGTTAACCCATGGTTTTGGTCCAAAAATGGCCATTTTTCTAACTTTTTTTTTTTTAGGTGATATAGGCCGGGAAAATGTCTTTGACGATATTCTAGAGCCAAAAAACGCCTTTCTAGGCTATAAAAACAAGAAGTTCAAAAAGTCGAAAAATTGACATTTTTCCAAAGGGGTTAACCCATGGTTTTGGTCCAAAAATGGCCATTTTTCCAACTTTTTTTTTTTTTAGGTAATATAGGCCGGGAAAATGTCTTTGACGATATTCTAGATCTAAAAAACGCCTTTCTAGGCTATAAAAACAAGAAGTTCAAAAAGTCGAAAAATTGACATTTTTCCAAAGGGGTTAACCCATGGTTTTGGTCCAAAAATGGCCATTTTTCCAACTTTTTTTTTTAGGCAATATAGGCCAGGAAAATGTCTTTGACGATATTCTAGAGCCAGAAAACGCCTTTCTAGGCTATAAAAACAAGAAGTTCAAAAAGTCGAAAAATTGACATTTTTCCAAAGGGGTTAACCCATGGTTTTGGTCCAAAAATGGCCATTTTTGCAACTTTTTTTTTTTTTAGGTGATATGGGCCGGGAAAATGTCTTTGACGATATTGTAGATCTAAAAAACGCCTTTCTAGGCTATAAAAACAAGAAGTTCAAAAAGTCGAAAAATTGACATTTTTTCAAAGGGGTTAACCCATGGTTTTGGTCCAAAAATGGCCATTTTTCCAACTTTTTTTTTTAGGCAATATAGGCCAGGAAAATGTCTTTGACGATATTCTAGAGCCAAAAAACGCTTTTCTAGGCTATAAAAACAAGAAGTTCAAAAAGTCGAAAAATTGACATTTTTCCAAAGGGGTTAACCCATGGTTTTGGTCCAAAAATGGCCATTTTTCTAACTTTTTTTTTTTTAGGTGATATAGGCCGGGAAAATGTCTTTGACGATATTCTAGAGCCAAAAAACGCCTTTCTAGGCTATAAAAACAAGAAGTTCAAAAAGTCGAAAAATTGACATTTTTCCAAAGGGGTTAACCCATGGTTTTGGTCCAAAAATGGCCATTTTTCCAACTTTTTTTTTTTAGGTAATATAGGCCGGGAAAATGTCTTTGACGATATTCTAGATCTAAAAAACGCCTTTCTAGGCTATAAAAACAAGAAGTTCAAAAAGTCGAAAAATTGACATTTTTCCAAAGGGGTTAACCCATGGTTTTGGTCCAAAAATGGCCATTTTTCCAACTTTTTTTTTTTTAGGCAATATAGGCCAGGAAAATGTCTTTGACGATATTCTAGATCTAAAAAACGCCTTTCTAGGCTATAAAAACAAGAAGTTCAAAAAGTCGAAAAATTGACATTTTTCCAAAGGGGTTAACCCATGGTTTTGGTCCAAAAATGGCCATTTTTCCAACTTTTTTTTTTTTAGGTAATATAGGCCAGGAAAATGTCTTTGACGATATTCTAGAGCCAAAAGACGCCTTTCTAGGCTATAAAAACAAGAAGTTCAAAAAGTCGAAAAATTGACATTTTTCCAAAGGGGTTAACCCATGGTTTTGGTCCAAAAATGGCCATTTTTGCAACTTTTTTTTTTTAGGCAATATAGGCCAGGAAAATGTCTTTGACGATATTCTAGAGCCAAAAAACGCCTTTCTAGGCTATAAAAACAAGAAGTTCAAAAAGTCGAAAAATTGACATTTTTCCAAAGGGGTTAACCCATGGTTTTGGTCCAAAAATGGCCATTTTTCTAACTTTTTTTTTTTTAGGTGATATAGGCCGGGAAAATGTCTTTGACGATATTCTAGAGCCAAAAAACGCCTTTCTAGGCTATAAAAACAAGAAGTTCAAAAAGTCGAAAAATTGACATTTTTCCAAAGGGGTTAACCCATGGTTTTGGTCCAAAAATGGCCATTTTTCCAACTTTTTTTTTTTTAGGTAATATAGGCCGGGAAAATGTCTTTGACGATATTCTAGATCTAAAAAACGCCTTTCTAGGCTATAAAAACAAGAAGTTCAAAAAGTCGAAAAATTGACATTTTTCCAAAGGGGTTAACCCATGGTTTTGGTCCAAAAATGGCCATTTTTCCAACTTTTTTTTTTTTAGGCAATATAGGCCAGGAAAATGTCTTTGACGATATTCTAGAGCCAAAAAACGCCTTTCTAGGCTATAAAAACAAGAAGTTCAAAAAGTCGAAAAATTGACATTTTTCCAAAGGGGTTAACCCATGGTTTTGGTCCAAAAATGGCCATTTTTGCAACTTTTTTTTTTTTTAGGTGATATGGGCCGGGAAAATGTCTTTGACGATATTGTAGATCTAAAAAACGCCTTTCTAGGCTATAAAAACAAGAAGTTCAAAAAGTCGAAAAATTGACATTTTTCCAAAGGGGTTAACCCATGGTTTTGGTCCAAAAATGGCCATTTTTCCAACTTTTTTTTTTAGGCAATATAGGCCAGGAAAATGTCTTTGACGATATTCTAGAGCCAAAAAACGCTTTTCTAGGCTATAAAAACAAGAAGTTCAAAAAGTCGAAAAATTGACATTTTTCCAAAGGGGTTAACCCATGGTTTTGGTCCAAAAATGGCCATTTTTCCAACTTTTTTTTTTTAGGCAATATAGGCCAGGAAAATGTCTTTGACGATATTCTAGAGCCAAAAAACGCCTTTCTAGGCTATAAAAACAAGAAGTTCAAAAAGTCGAAAAATTGACATTTTTCCAAAGGGGTTAACCCATGGTTTTGGTCCAAAAATGGCGATTTTTGCAACTTTTTTTTTTTTAGGTGATATGGGCCGGGAAAATGTCTTTGACGATATTGTAGATCTAAAAAACGCCTTTCTAGGCTATAAAAACAAGAAGTTCAAAAAGTCGAAAAATTGACATTTTTCCAAAGGGGTTGACCCATGGTTTTGGTCCAAAAATGGCCATTTTTCCAACTTTTTTTTTTTTAGGCAATATAGGCCAGGAAAATGTCTTTGACGATATTCTAGAGCCAAAAAACGCCTTTCTAGGCTATAAAAACAAGAAGTTCAAAAAGTCGAAAAATTGACATTTTTCCAAAGGGGTTAACCCATGGTTTTGGTCCAAAAATGGCCATTTTTCTAACTTTTTTTTTTTTAGGTGATATAGTCCGGGAAAATGTCTTTGACGATATTCTAGAGCCAAAAAACGCCTTTCTAGGCTATAAAAACAAGAAGTTCAAAAAGTCGAAAAATTGACATTTTTCCAAAGGGGTTAACCCATGGTTTTGGTCCAAAAATGGCCATTTTTCCAACTTTTTTTTTTTTAGGTAATATAGGCCGGGAAAATGTCTTTGACGATATTCTAGATCTAAAAAACGCCTTTCTAGGCTATAAAAACAAGAAGTTCAAAAAGTCGAAAAATTGACATTTTTCCAAAGGGGTTAACCCATGGTTTTGGTCCAAAAATGGCCATTTTTCCAACTTTTTTTTTTTTAGGCAATATAGGCCAGGAAAATGTCTTTGACGATATTCTAGAGCCAAAAAACGCCTTTCTAGGCTATAAAAACAAGAAGTTCAAAAAGTCGAAAAATTGACATTTTTCCAAAGGGGTTAACCCATGGTTTTGTTCCAAAAATGGCCATTTTTCTAACTTTTTTTTTTTTAGGTGATATAGGCCGGGAAAATGTCTTTGACGATATTCTAGAGCCAAAAAACGCCTTTCTAGGCTATAAAAACAAGAAGTTCAAAAAGTCGAAAAATTGACATTTTTCCAAAGGGGTTAACCCATGGTTTTGGTCCAAAAATGGCCATTTTTCCAACTTTTTTTTTTTTAGGCAATATAGGCCAGGAAAATGTCTTTGACGATATTCTAGAGCCAAAAAACGCCTTTCTAGGCTATAAAAACAAGAAGTTCAAAAAGTCGAAAAATTGACATTTTTCCAAAGGGGTTAACCCATGGTTTTGGTCCAAAAATGGCCATTTTTCCAACTTTTTTTTTTTAGGCAATATAGGCCAGGAAAATGTCTTTGACGATATTCTAGAGCCAAAAAACGCCTTTCTAGGCTATAAAAACAAGAAGTTCAAAAAGTCGAAAAATTGACATTTTTCCAAAGGGGTTAACCCATGGTTTTGGTCCAAAAATGGCCATTTTTCCAACTTTTTTTTTTTAGGCAATATAGGCCAGGAAAATGTCTTTGACGATATTCTAGAGCCAAAAAACGCCTTTCTAGGCTATAAAAACAAGAAGTTCAAAAAGTCGAAAAATTGACATTTTTCCAAAGGGGTTAACCCATGGTTTTGGTCCAAAAATGGCCATTTTTGCAACTTTTTTTTTTTTAGGTGATATGGGCCGGGAAAATGTCTTTGACGATATTGTAGATCTAAAAAACGCCTTTCTAGGCTATAAAAACAAGAAGTTCAAAAAGTCGAAAAATTGACATTTTTCCAAAGGGGTTAACCCATGGTTTTGGTCCAAAAATGGCCATTTTTCCAACTTTTTTTTTTAGGCAATATAGGCCAGGAAAATGTCTTTGACGATATTCTAGAGCCAAAAAACGCTTTTCTAGGCTATAAAAACAAGAAGTTCAAAAAGTCGAAAAATTGACATTTTTCCAAAGGGGTTAACCCATGGTTTTGGTCCAAAAATGGCCATTTTTCCAACTTTTTTTTTTTTAGGCAATATAGGCCAGGAAAATGTCTTTGACGATATTCTAGAGCCAAAAAACGCCTTTCTAGGCTATAAAAACAAGAAGTTCAAAAAGTCGAAAAATTGACATTTTTCCAAAGGGGTTAACCCATGGTTTTGGTCCAAAAATGGCCATTTTTCTAACTTTTTTTTTTTTAGGTGATATAGGCCGGGAAAATGTCTTTGACGATATTCTAGAGCCAAAAAACGCCTTTCTAGGCTATAAAAACAAGAAGTTCAAAAAGTCGAAAAATTGACATTTTTCCAAAGGGGTTAACCCATGGTTTTGGTCCAAAAATGGCCATTTTTCCAACTTTTTTTTTTTTAGGTAATATAGGCCGGGAAAATGTCTTTGACGATATTGTAGATCTAAAAAACGCCTTTCTAGGCTATAAAAACAAGAAGTTCAAAAAGTCGAAAAATTGACATTTTTCCAAAGGGGTTAACCCATGGTTTTGGTCCAAAAATGGCCATTTTTCCAACTTTTTTTTTTTAGGCAATATAGGCCAGGAAAATGTCTTTGACGATATTCTAGAGCCAAAAAACGCCTTTCTAGGCTATAAAAACAAGAAGTTCAAAAAGTCGAAAAATTGACATTTTTCCAAAGGGGTTAACCCATGGTTTTGGTCCAAAAATGGCCATTTTTGCAACTTTTTTTTTTTTTAGGTGATATGGGCCGGGAAAATGTCTTTGACGATATTGTAGATCTAAAAAACGCCTTTCTAGGCTATAAAAACAAGAAGTTCAAAAAGTCGAAAAATTGACATTTTTCCAAAGGGGTTAACCCATGGTTTTGGTCCAAAAATGGCCATTTTTCCAACTTTTTTTTTTAGGCAATATAGGCCAGGAAAATGTCTTTGACGATATTCTAGAGCCAAAAAACGCTTTTCTAGGCTATAAAAACAAGAAGTTCAAAAAGTCGAAAAATTGACATTTTTCCAAAGGGGTTAACCCATGGTTTTGGTCCAAAAATGGCCATTTTTCCAACTTTTTTTTTTTTAGGCAATATAGGCCAGGAAAATGTCTTTGACGATATTCTAGAGCCAAAAAACGCCTTTCTAGGCTATAAAAACAAGAAGTTCAAAAAGTCGAAAAATTGACATTTTTCCAAAGGGGTTAACCCATGGTTTTGGTCCAAAAATGGCCATTTTTCTAACTTTTTTTTTTTTAGGTGATATAGGCCCGGAAAATGTCTTTGACGATATTCTAGAGCCAAAAAACGCCTTTCTAGGCTATAAAAACAAGAAGTTCAAAAAGTCGAAAAATTGACATTTTTCCAAAGGGGTTAACCCATGGTTTTGGTCCAAAAATGGCCATTTTTCCAACTTTTTTTTTTTAGGTAATATAGGCCGGGAAAATGTCTTTGACGATATTGTAGATCTAAAAAACGCCTTTCTAGGCTATAAAAACAAGAAGTTCAAAAAGTCGAAAAATTGACATTTTTCCAAAGGGGTTAACCCATGGTTTTGGTCCAAAAATGGCCATTTTTCCAACTTTTTTTTTTTAGGCAATATAGGCCAGGAAAATGTCTTTGACGATATTCTAGAGCCAAAAAACGCCTTTCTAGGCTATAAAAACAAGAAGTTCAAAAAGTCGAAAAATTGACATTTTTCCAAAGGGGTTAACCCATGGTTTTGGTCCAAAAATGGCCATTTTTCCAACTTTTTTTTTTTAGGCAATATAGGCCAGGAAAATGTCTTTGACGATATTCTAGAGCCAAAAAACGCCTTTCTAGGCTATAAAAACAAGAAGTTCAAAAAGTCGAAAAATTGACATTTTTCCAAAGGGGTTAACCCATGGTTTTGGTCCAAAAATGGCCATTTTTCCAACTTTTTTTTTTTAGGCAATATAGGCCAGGAAAATGTCTTTGACGATATTCTAGAGCCAAAAAACGCCTTTCTAGGCTATAAAAACAAGAAGTTCAAAAAGTCGAAAAATTGACATTTTTCCAAAGGGGTTAACCCATGGTTTTGGTCCAAAAATGGCCATTTTTGCAACTTTTTTTTTTTTTAGGTGATATGGGCCGGGAAAATGTCTTTGACGATATTGTAGATCTAAAAAACGCCTTTCTAGGCTATAAAAACAAGAAGTTCAAAAAGTCGAAAAATTGACATTTTTCCAAAGGGGTTAACCCATGGTTTTGGTCCAAAAATGGCCATTTTTCCAACTTTTTTTTTTAGGCAATATAGGCCAGGAAAATGTCTTTGACGATATTCTAGAGCCAAAAAACGCTTTTCTAGGCTATAAAAACAAGAAGTTCAAAAAGTCGAAAAATTGACATTTTTCCAAAGGGGTTAACCCATGGTTTTGGTCCAAAAATGGCCATTTTTCCAACTTTTTTTTTTTAGGCAATATAGGCCAGGAAAATGTCTTTGACGATATTCTAGAGCCAAAAAACGCCTTTCTAGGCTATAAAAACAAGAAGTTCAAAAAGTCGAAAAATTGACATTTTTCCAAAGGGGTTAACCCATGGTTTTGGTCCAAAAATGGCCATTTTTCCAACTTTTTTTTTTTAGGCAATATAGGCCAGGAAAATGTCTTTGACGATATTCTAGAGCCAAAAAACGCCTTTCTAGGCTATAAAAACAAGAAGTTCAAAAAGTCGAAAAATTGACATTTTTCCAAAGGGGTTAACCCATGGTTTTGGTCCAAAAATGGCCATTTTTCCAACTTTTTTTTTTTAGGCAATATAGGCCAGGAAAATGTCTTTGACGATATTCTAGAGCCAAAAAACGCCTTTCTAGGCTATAAAAACAAGAAGTTCAAAAAGTCGAAAAATTGACATTTTTCCAAAGGGGTTAACCCATGGTTTTGGTCCAAAAATGGCCATTTTTGCAACTTTTTTTTTTTTTAGGTGATATGGGCCGGGAAAATGTCTTTGACGATATTGTAGATCTAAAAAACGCCTTTCTAGGCTATAAAAACAAGAAGTTCAAAAAGTCGAAAAATTGACATTTTTCCAAAGGGGTTAACCCATGGTTTTGGTCCAAAAATGGCCATTTTTCCAACTTTTTTTTTTAGGCAATATAGGCCAGGAAAATGTCTTTGACGATATTCTAGAGCCAAAAAACGCTTTTCTAGGCTATAAAAACAAGAAGTTCAAAAAGTCGAAAAATTGACATTTTTCCAAAGGGGTTAACCCATGGTTTTGGTCCAAAAATGGCCATTTTTCCAACTTTTTTTTTTTAGGCAATATAGGCCAGGAAAATGTCTTTGACGATATTCTAGAGCCAAAAAACGCCTTTCTAGGCTATAAAAACAAGAAGTTCAAAAAGTCGAAAAATTGACATTTTTCCAAAGGGGTTAACCCATGGTTTTGGTCCAAAAATGGCCATTTTTCCAACTTTTTTTTTTTAGGCAATATAGGCCAGGAAAATGTCTTTGACGATATTCTAGAGCCAAAAAACGCCTTTCTAGGCTATAAAAACAAGAAGTTCAAAAAGTCGAAAAATTGACATTTTTCCAAAGGGGTTAACCCATGGTTTTGGTCCAAAAATGGCCATTTTTCCAACTTTTTTTTTTTACGCAATATAGGCCAGGAAAATGTCTTTGACGATATTCTAGAGCCAAAAAACGCCTTTCTAGGCTATAAAAACAAGAAGTTCAAAAAGTCGAAAAATTGACATTTTTCCAAAGGGGTTAACCCATGGTTTTGGTCCAAAAATGGCCATTTTTGCAACTTTTTTTTTTTTTAGGTGATATGGGCCGGGAAAATGTCTTTGACGATATTGTAGATCTAAAAAACGCCTTTCTAGGCTATAAAAACAAGAAGTTCAAAAAGTCGAAAAATTGACATTTTTCCAAAGGGGTTAACCCATGGTTTTGGTCCAAAAATGGCCATTTTTCCAACTTTTTTTTTTTAGGCAATATAGGCCAGGAAAATGTCTTTGACGATATTCTAGAGCCAAAAAACGCTTTTCTAGGCTATAAAAACAAGAAGTTCAAAAAGTCGAAAAATTGACATTTTTCCAAAGGGGTTAACCCATGGTTTTGGTCCAAAAATGGCCATTTTTCCAACTTTTTTTTTTTTAGGCAATATAGGCCAGGAAAATGTCTTTGACGATATTCTAGAGCCAAAAAACGCCTTTCTAGGCTATAAAAACAAGAAGTTCAAAAAGTCGAAAAATTGACATTTTTCCAAAGGGGTTAACCCATGGTTTTGGTCCAAAAATGGCCATTTTTCTAACTTTTTTTTTTTTAGGTGATATAGGCCGGGAAAATGTCTTTGACGATATTCTAGAGCCAAAAAACGCCTTTCTAGGCTATAAAAACAAGAAGTTCAAAAAGTCGAAAAATTGACATTTTTCCAAAGGGGTTAACCCATGGTTTTGCTCCAAAAATGGCCATTTTTCCAACTTTTTTTTTTTTAGGTAATATAGGCCGGGAAAATGTCTTTGACGATATTCTAGATCTAAAAAACGCCTTTCTAGGCTATAAAAACAAGAAGTTCAAAAAGTCGAAAAATTGACATTTTTCCAAAGGGGTTAACCCATGGTTTTGGTCCAAAAATGGCCATTTTTCCAACTTTTTTTTTTTAGGCAATATAGGCCAGGAAAATGTCTTTGACGATATTCTAGAGCCAAAAAACGCCTTTCTAGGCTATAAAAACAAGAAGTTCAAAAAGTCGAAAAATTGACATTTTTCCAAAGGGGTTAACCCATGGTTTTGGTCCAAAAATGGCCATTTTTCCAACTTTTTTTTTTTAGGCAATATAGGCCAGGAAAATGTCTTTGACGATATTCTAGAGCCAAAAAACGCCTTTCTAGGCTATAAAAACAAGAAGTTCAAAAAGTCGAAAAATTGACATTTTTCCAAAGGGGTTAACCCATGGTTTTGGTCCAAAAATGGCCATTTTTCCAACTTTTTTTTTTTTTAGGTGATATGGGCCGGGAAAATGTCTTTGACGATATTGTAGATCTAAAAAACGCCTTTCTAGGCTATAAAAACAAGAAGTTCAAAAAGTCGAAAAATTGACATTTTTCCAAAGGGGTTAACCCATGGTTTTGGTCCAAAAATGGCCATTTTTCCAACTTTTTTTTTAGGCAATATAGGCCAGGAAAATGTCTTTGACGATATTCTAGAGCCAAAAAACGCCTTTCTAGGCTATAAAAACAAGAAGTTCAAAAAGTCGAAAAATTGACATTTTTCCAAAGGGGTTAACCCATGGTTTTGGTCCAAAAATGGCCATTTTTCCAACTTTTTTTTTTAGGCAATATAGGCCAGGAAAATGTCTTTGACGATATTCTAGAGCCAAAAAACGCCTTTCTAGGCTATAAAAACAAGAAGTTCAAAAAGTCGAAAAATTGACATTTTTCCAAAGGGGTTAACCCATGGTTTTGGTCCAAAAATGGCCATTTTTGCAACTTTTTTTTTTTTTAGGTGATATGGGCCGGGAAAATGTCTTTGACGATATTGTAGATCTAAAAAACGCCTTTCTAGGCTATAAAAACAAGAAGTTCAAAAAGTCGAAAAATTGACATTTTTCCAAAGGGGTTAACCCATGGTTTTGGTCCAAAAATGGCCATTTTTCCAACTTTTTTTTTTAGGCAATATAGGCCAGGAAAATGTCTTTGACGATATTCTAGAGCCAAAAAACGCTTTTCTAGGCTATAAAAACAAGAAGTTCAAAAAGTCGAAAAATTGACATTTTTCCAAAGGGGTTAACCCATGGTTTTGGTCCAAAAATGGCCATTTTTCCAACTTTTTTTTTTTAGGCAATATAGGCCAGGAAAATGTCTTTGACGATATTCTAGAGCCAAAAAACGCCTTTCTAGGCTATAAAAACAAGAAGTTCAAAAAGTCGAAAAATTGACATTTTTCCAAAGGGGTTAACCCATGGTTTTGGTCCAAAAATGGCCATTTTTGCAACTTTTTTTTTTTAGGCAATATAGGCCAGGAAAATGTCTTTGACGATATTCTAGAGCCAAAAAACGCCTTTCTAGGCTATAAAAACAAGAAGTTCAAAAAGTCGAAAAATTGACATTTTTCCAAAGGGGTTAACCCATGGTTTTGGTCCAAAAATGGCCATTTTTCCAACTTTTTTTTTTTAGGCAATATAGGCCAGGAAAATGTCTTTGACGATATTCTAGAGCCAAAAAACGCCTTTCTAGGCTATAAAAACAAGAAGTTCAAAAAGTCGAAAAATTGACATTTTTCCAAAGGGGTTAACCCATGGTTTTGGTCCAAAAATGGCCATTTTTGCAACTTTTTTTTTTTTTAGGTGATATGGGCCGGGAAAATGTCTTTGACGATATTGTAGATCTAAAAAACGCCTTTCTAGGCTATAAAAACAAGAAGTTCAAAAAGTCGAAAAATTGACATTTTTCCAAAGGGGTTAACCCATGGTTTTGGTCCAAAAATGGCCATTTTTCCAACTTTTTTTTTTAGGCAATATAGGCCAGGAAAATGTCTTTGACGATATTCTAGAGCCAAAAAACGCTTTTCTAGGCTATAAAAACAAGAAGTTCAAAAAGTCGAAAAATTGACATTTTTCCAAAGGGGTTAACCCATGGTTTTGGTCCAAAAATGGCCATTTTTCCAACTTTTTTTTTTTTAGGCAATATAGGCCAGGAAAATGTCTTTGACGATATTCTAGAGCCAAAAAACGCCTTTCTAGGCTATAAAAACAAGAAGTTCAAAAAGTCGAAAAATTGACATTTTTCCAAAGGGGTTAACCCATGGTTTTGGTCCAAAAATGGCCATTTTTCTAACTTTTTTTTTTTTAGGTGATATAGGCCGGGAAAATGTCTTTGACGATATTCTAGAGCCAAAAAACGCCTTTCTAGGCTATAAAAACAAGAAGTTCAAAAAGTCGAAAAATTGACATTTTTCCAAAGGGGTTAACCCATGGTTTTGGTCCAAAAATGGCCATTTTTCCAACTTTTTTTTTTTTAGGTAATATAGGCCGGGAAAATGTCTTTGACGATATTCTAGATCTAAAAAACGCCTTTCTAGGCTATAAAAACAAGAAGTTCAAAAAGTCGAAAAATTGACATTTTTCCAAAGGGGTTAACCCATGGTTTTGGTCCAAAAATGGCCATTTTTCCAACTTTTTTTTTTTAGGCAATATAGGCCAGGAAAATGTCTTTGACGATATTCTAGAGCCAAAAAACGCCTTTCTAGGCTATAAAAACAAGAAGTTCAAAAAGTCGAAAAATTGACATTTTTCCAAAGGGGTTAACCCATGGTTTTGGTCCAAAAATGGCCATTTTTCCAACTTTTTTTTTTTAGGCAATATAGGCCAGGAAAATGTCTTTGACGATATTCTAGAGCCAAAAAACGCCTTTCTAGGCTATAAAAACAAGAAGTTCAAAAAGTCGAAAAACTGACATTTTTCCAAAGGGGTTAACCCATGGTTTTGGTCCAAAAATGGCCATTTTTCCAACTTTTTTTTTTTAGGCAATATAGGCCAGGAAAATGTCTTTGACGATATTCTAGAGCCAAAAAACGCCTTTCTAGGCTATAAAAACAAGAAGTTCAAAAAGTCGAAAAATTGACATTTTTCCAAAGGGGTTAACCCATGGTTTTGGTCCAAAAATGGCCATTTTTCCAACTTTTTTTTTTTAGGCAATATAGGCCAGGAAAATGTCTTTGACGATATTCTAGAGCCAAAAAACGCCTTTCTAGGCTATAAAAACAAGAAGTTCAAAAAGTCGAAAAATTGACATTTTTCCAAAGGGGTTAACCCATGGTTTTGGTCCAAAAATGGCCATTTTTGCAACTTTTTTTTTTTTTAGGTGATATGGGCCGGGAAAATGTCTTTGACGATATTGTAGATCTAAAAAACGCCTTTCTAGGCTATAAAAACAAGAAGTTCAAAAAGTCGAAAAATTGACATTTTTCCAAAGGGGTTAACCCATGGTTTTGGTCCAAAAATGGCCATTTTTCCAACTTTTTTTTTTAGGCAATATAGGCCAGGAAAATGTCTTTGACGATATTCTAGAGCCAAAAAACGCTTTTCTAGGCTATAAAAACAAGAAGTTCAAAAAGTCGAAAAATTGACATTTTTCCAAAGGGGTTAACCCATGGTTTTGGTCCAAAAATGGCCATTTTTCCAACTTTTTTTTTTTAGGCAATATAGGCCAGGAAAATGTCTTTGACGATATTCTAGAGCCAAAAAACGCCTTTCTAGGCTATAAAAACAAGAAGTTCAAAAAGTCGAAAAATTGACATTTTTCCAAAGGGGTTAACCCATGGTTTTGGTCCAAAAATGGCCATTTTTGCAACTTTTTTTTTTTAGGCAATATAGGCCAGGAAAATGTCTTTGACGATATTCTAGAGCCAAAAAACGCCTTTCTAGGCTATAAAAACAAGAAGTTCAAAAAGTCGAAAAATTGACATTTTTCCAAAGGGGTTAACCCATGGTTTTGGTCCAAAAATGGCCATTTTTGCAACTTTTTTTTTTTTTAGGTGATATGGGCCGGGAAAATGTCTTTGACGATATTGTAGATCTAAAAAACGCCTTTCTAGGCTATAAAAACAAGAAGTTCAAAAAGTCGAAAAATTGACATTTTTCCAAAGGGGTTAACCCATGGTTTTGGTCCAAAAATGGCCATTTTTCCAACTTTTTTTTTTAGGCAATATAGGCCAGGAAAATGTCTTTGACGATATTCTAGAGCCAAAAAACGCTTTTCTAGGCTATAAAAACAAGAAGTTCAAAAAGTCGAAAAATTGACATTTTTCCATAGGGGTTAACCCATGGTTTTGGTCCAAAAATGGCCATTTTTCCAACTTTTTTTTTTTTAGGCAATATAGGCCAGGAAAATGTCTTTGACGATATTCTAGAGCCAAAAAACGCCTTTCTAGGCTATAAAAACAAGAAGTTCAAAAAGTCGAAAAATTGACATTTTTCCAAAGGGGTTAACCCATGGTTTTGGTCCAAAAATGGCCATTTTTCTAACTTTTTTTTTTTTAGGTGATATAGGCCGGGAAAATGTCTTTGACGATATTCTAGAGCCAAAAAACGCCTTTCTAGGCTATAAAAACAAGAAGTTCAAAAAGTCGAAAAATTGACATTTTTCCAAAGGGGTTAACCCATGGTTTTGGTCCAAAATTGGCCATTTTTCCAACTTTTTTTTTTTTAGGTACTATAGGCCGGGAAAATGTCTTTGACGATATTCTAGATCTAAAAAACGCCTTTCTAGGCTATAAAAACAAGAAGTTCAAAAAGTCGAAAAATTGACATTTTTCCAAAGGGGTTAACCCATGGTTTTGGTCCAAAAATGGCCATTTTTCCAACTTTTTTTTTTTAGGCAATATAGGCCAGGAAAATGTCTTTGACGATATTCTAGAGCCAAAAAACGCCTTTCTAGGCTATAAAAACAAGAAGTTCAAAAAGTCGAAAAATTGACATTTTTCCAAAGGGGTTAACCCATGGTTTTGGTCCAAAAATGGCCATTTTTCCAACTTTTTTTTTTTAGGCAATATAGGCCAGGAAAATGTCTTTGACGATATTCTAGAGCCAAAAAACGCCTTTCTAGGCTATAAAAACAAGAAGTTCAAAAAGTCGAAAAATTGACATTTTTCCAAAGGGGTTAACCCATGGTTTTGGTCCAAAAATGGCCATTTTTCCAACTTTTTTTTTTTAGGTGATATAGGCCAGGAAAATGTCTTTGACGATATTCTAGAGCCAAAAAACGCCTTTCTAGGCTATAAAAACAAGAAGTTCAAAAAGTCGAAAAATTGACATTTTTCCAAAGGGGTTAACCCATGGTTTTGGTCCAAAAATGGCCATTTTTCCAACTTTTTTTTTTTAGGCAATATAGGCCAGGAAAATGTCTTTGACGATATTCTAGAGCCAAAAAACGCCTTTCTAGGCTATAAAAACAAGAAGTTCAAAAAGTCGAAAAATTGACATTTTTCCAAAGGGGTTAACCCATGGTTTTGGTCCAAAAATGGCCATTTTTGCAACTTTTTTTTTTTTAGGTGATATGGGCCGGGAAAATGTCTTTGACGATATTGTAGATCTAAAAAACGCCTTTCTAGGCTCTAAAAACAAGAAGTTCAAAAAGTCGAAAAATTGACATTTTTCCAAAGGGGTTAACCCATGGTTTTGGTCCAAAAATGGCCATTTTTCCAACTTTTTTTTTTAGGCAATATAGGCCAGGAAAATGTCTTTGACGATATTCTAGAGCCAAAAAACGCTTTTCTAGGCTATAAAAACAAGAAGTTCAAAAAGTCGAAAAATTGACATTTGTCCAAAGGGGTTAACCCATGGTTTTGGTCCAAAAATGGCCATTTTTCCAACTTTTTTTTTTTAGGCAATATAGGCCAGGAAAATGTCTTTGACGATATTCTAGAGCCAAAAAACGCCTTTCTAGGCTATAAAAACAAGAAGTTCAAAAAGTCGAAAAATTGACATTTTTCCAAAGGGGTTAACCCATGGTTTTGGTCCAAAAATGGCCATTTTTCTAACTTTTTTTTTTTAGGTGATATAGGCCGGG
The DNA here is from genome assembly GCA_964035705.1 of Porites rus. Lineage (NCBI taxonomy): Eukaryota > Metazoa > Cnidaria > Anthozoa > Scleractinia > Poritidae > Porites > Porites rus. Next base: position 18,443,332 of record OZ038004.1, on the reverse strand, counting down.
AAAATGTCTTTGACGATATTCTAGAGCCAAAAAACGCCTTTCTAGGCTATAAAAACAAGAAGTTCAAAAAGTCGAAAAATTGACATTTTTCCAAAGGGGTTAACCCATGGTTTTGGTCCAAAAATGGCCATTTTTCCAACTTTTTTTTTTTAGGCAATATAGGCCAGGAAAATGTCTTTGACGATATTCTAGAGCCAAAAAACGCCTTTCTAGGCTATAAAAACAAGAAGTTCAAAAAGTCGAAAAATTGACATTTTTCCAAAGGGGTTAACCCATGGTTTTGGTCCAAAAATGGCCATTTTTCCAACTTTTTTTTTTTAGGCAATATAGGCCAGGAAAATGTCTTTGACGATATTCTAGAGCCAAAAAACGCCTTTCTAGGCTATAAAAACAAGAAGTTCAAAAAGTCGAAAAATTGACATTTTTCCAAAGGGGTTAACCCATGGTTTTGGTCCAAAAATGGCCATTTTTCCAACTTTTTTTTTTTAGGCAATATAGGCCAGGAAAATGTCTTTGACGATATTCTAGAGCCAAAAAACGCTTTTCTAGGCTATAAAAACAAGAAGTTCAAAAAGTCGAAAAATTGACATTTTTCCAAAGGGGTTAACCCATGGTTTTGGTCCAAAAATGGCCATTTTTCCAACTTTTTTTTTTTTAGGCAATATAGGCCAGGAAAATGTCTTTGACGATATTCTAGAGCCAAAAAACGCCTTTCTAGGCTATAAAAACAAGAAGTTCAAAAAGTCGAAAAATTGACATTTTTCCAAAGGGGTTAACCCATGGTTTTGGTCCAAAAATGGCCATTTTTCCAACTTTTTTTTTTTAGGTGATATAGGCCGGGAAAATGTCTTTGACGATATTCTAGAGCCAAAAAACGCCTTTCTAGGCTATAAAAACAAGAAGTTCAAAAAGTCGAAAAATTGACATTTTTCCAAAGGGGTTAACCCATGGTTTTGGTCCAAAAATGGCCATTTTTCCAACTTTTTTTTTTTTAGGCAATATAGGCCAGGAAAATGTCTTTGACGATATTCTAGATCTAAAAAACGCCTTTCTAGGCTATAAAAACAAGAAGTTCAAAAAGTCGAAAAATTGACATTTTTCCAAAGGGGTTAACCCATGGTTTTGGTCCAAAAATGGCCATTTTTCCAACTTTTTTTTTTTAGGCAATATAGGCCAGGAAAATGTCTTTGACGATATTCTAGAGCCAAAAAACGCCTTTCTAGGCTATAAAAACAAGAAGTTCAAAAAGTCGAAAAATTGACATTTTTCCAAAGGGGTTAACCCATGGTTTTGGTCCAAAAATGGCCATTTTTCCAACGTTTTTTTTTTAGGCAATATAGGCCAGGAAAATGTCTTTGACGATATTCTAGAGCCAAAAAACGCTTTTCTAGGCTATAAAAACAAGAAGTTCAAAAAGTCGAAAAATTGACATTTGTCCAAAGGGGTTAACCCATGGTTTTGGTCCAAAAATGGCCATTTTTCCAACTTTTTTTTTTTAGGCAATATAGGCCAGGAAAATGTCTTTGACGATATTCTAGAGCCAAAAAACGCCTTTCTAGGCTATAAAAACAAGAAGTTCAAAAAGTCGAAAAATTGACATTTTTCCAAAGGGGTTAACCCATGGTTTTGGTCCAAAAATGGCCATTTTTCCAACTTTTTTTTTTTAGGCAATATAGGCCAGGAAAATGTCTTTGACGATATTCTAGAGCCAAAAAACGCCTTTCTAGGCTATAAAAACAAGAAGTTCAAAAAGTCGAAAAATTGACATTTTTCCAAAGGGGTTAACCCATGGTTTTGGTCCAAAAATGGCCATTTTTGCAACTTTTTTTTTTTTTAGGTGATATGGGCCGGGAAAATGTCTTTGACGATATTGTAGATCTAAAAAAACGCCTTTCTAGGCTATAAAAACAAGAAGTTCAAAAAGTCGAAAAATTGACATTTTTCCAAAGGGGTTAACCCATGGTTTTGGTCCAAAAATGGCCATTTTTCCAACTTTTTTTTTTAGGCAATATAGGCCAGGAAAATGTCTTTGACGATATTCTAGAGCCAAAAAACGCTTTTCTAGGCTATAAAAACAAGAAGTTCAAAAAGTCGAAAAATTGACATTTTTCCAAAGGGGTTAACCCATGGTTTTGGTCCAAAAATGGCCATTTTTCCAACTTTTTTTTTTTAGGCAATATAGGCCAGGAAAATGTCTTTGACGATATTCTAGAGCCAAAAAACGCCTTTCTAGGCTATAAAAACAAGAAGTTCAAAAAGTCGAAAAATTGACATTTTTCCAAAGGGGTTAACCCATGGTTTTGGTCCAAAAATGGCCATTTTTCCAACTTTTTTTTTTTAGGCAATATAGGCCAGGAAAATGTCTTTGACGATATTCTAGAGCCAAAAAACGCCTTTCTAGGCTATAAAAACAAGAAGTTCAAAAAGTCGAAAAATTGACATTTTTCCAAAGGGGTTAACCCATGGTTTTGGTCCAAAAATGGCCATT
>OZ038004.1:18399116-18440644 GCA_964035705.1 Porites rus | reverse complement strand
CCATTTTTCCAACTTTTTTTTTTTTAGGCAATATAGGCCAGGAAAATGTCTTTGACGATATTCTAGAGCCAAAAAACGCCTTTCTAGGCTATAAAAACAAGAAGTTCAAAAAGTCGAAAAATTGACATTTTTCCAAAGGGGAACCAAAAGGCCATTTTTCCAACTTTTTTTTTTTAGGCAATATAGGCCAGGAAAATGTCTTTGACGATATTCTAGAGCCAAAAAACGCCTTTCTAGGCTATAAAAACAAGAAGTTCAAAAAGTCGAAAAATTGACATTTTTCCAAAGGGGTTAACCCATGGTTTTGGTCCAAAAATGGCCATTTTTCCAACTTTTTTTTTTTTAGGCAATATAGGCCAGGAAAATGTCTTTGACGATATTCTAGAGCCAAAAAACGCCTTTCTAGGCTATAAAAACAAGAAGTTCAAAAAGTCGAAAAATTGACATTTTTCCAAAGGGGTTAACCCATGGTTTTGGTCCAAAAATGGCCATTTTTGCAACTTTTTTTTTTTTTAGGTGATATGGGCCGGGAAAATGTCTTTGACGATATTGTAGATCTAAAAAACGCCTTTCTAGGCTATAAAAACAAGAAGTTCAAAAAGTCGAAAAATTGACATTTTTCCAAAGGGGTTAACCCATGGTTTTGGTCCAAAAATGGCCATTTTTCCAACTTTTTTTTTTAGGCAATATAGGCCAGGAAAATGTCTTTGACGATATTCTAGAGCCAAAAAACGCCTTTCTAGGCTATAAAAACAAGAAGTTCAAAAAGTCGAAAAATTGACATTTTTCCAAAGGGGTTAACCCATGGTTTTGGTCCAAAAATGGCCATTTTTCCAACTTTTTTTTTTTAGGCAATATAGGCCAGGAAAATGTCTTTGACGATATTCTAGAGCCAAAAAACGCCTTTCTAGGCTATAAAAACAAGAAGTTCAAAAAGTCGAAAAATTGACATTTTTCCAAAGGGGTTAACCCATGGTTTTGGTCCAAAAATGGCCATTTTTCCAACTTTTTTTTTTTAGGCAATATAGGCCAGGAAAATGTCTTTGACGATATTCTAGAGCCAAAAAACGCCTTTCTAGGCTATAAAAACAAGAAGTTCAAAAAGTCGAAAAATTGACATTTTTCCAAAGGGGTTAACCCATGGTTTTGGTCCAAAAATGGCCATTTTTCCAACTTTTTTTTTTTAGGCAATATAGGCCAGGAAAATGTCTTTGACGATATTCTAGAGCCAAAAAACGCCTTTCTAGGCTATAAAAACAAGAAGTTCAAAAAGTCGAAAAATTGACATTTTTCCAAAGGGGTTAACCCATGGTTTTGGTCCAAAAATGGCCATTTTTGCAACTTTTTTTTTTTTTAGGTGATATGGGCCGGGAAAATGTCTTTGACGATATTGTAGATCTAAAAAACGCCTTTCTAGGCTATAAAAACAAGAAGTTCAAAAAGTCGAAAAATTGACATTTTTCCAAAGGGGTTAACCCATGGTTTTGGTCCAAAAATGGCCATTTTTCCAACTTTTTTTTTTAGGCAATATAGGCCAGGAAAATGTCTTTGACGATATTCTAGAGCCAAAAAACGCCTTTCTAGGCTATAAAAACAAGAAGTTCAAAAAGTCGAAAAATTGACATTTTTCCAAAGGGGTTAACCCATGGTTTTGGTCCAAAAATGGCCATTTTTCCAACTTTTTTTTTTTTAGGCAATATAGGCCAGGAAAATGTCTTTGACGATATTCTAGAGCCAAAAAACGCCTTTCTAGGCTATAAAAACAAGAAGTTCAAAAAGTCGAAAAATTGACATTTTTCCAAAGGGGTTAACCCATGGTTTTGGTCCAAAAATGGCCATTTTTGCAACTTTTTTTTTTTTAGGTGATATGGGCCGGGAAATGTCTTTGACGATATTGTAGATCTAAAAAACGCCTTTCTAGGCTATAAAAACAAGAAGTTCAAAAAGTCGAAAAATTGACATTTTTCCAAAGGGGTTAACCCATGGTTTTGGTCCAAAAATGGCCATTTTTCCAACTTTTTTTTTTAGGCAATATAGGCCAGGAAAATGTCTTTGACGATATTCTAGAGCCAAAAAACGCTTTTCTAGGCTATAAAAACAAGAAGTTCAAAAAGTCGAAAAATTGACATTTTTCCAAAGGGGTTAACCCATGGTTTTGGTCCAAAAATGGCCATTTTTCCAACTTTTTTTTTTTTAGGCAATATAGGCCAGGAAAATGTCTTTGACGATATTCTAGAGCCAAAAAACGCCTTTCTAGGCTATAAAAACAAAAAGTTCAAAAAGTCGAAAAATTGACATTTTTCCAAAGGGGTTAACCCATGGTTTTGGTCCAAAAATGGCCATTTTTCCAACTTTTTTTTTTAGGCAATATAGGCCAGGAAAATGTCTTTGACGATATTCTAGAGCCAAAAAACGCCTTTCTAGGCTATAAAAACAAGAAGTTCAAAAAGTCGAAAAATTGACATTTTTCCAAAGGGGTTAACCCATGGTTTTGGTCCAAAAATGGCCATTTTTCCAACTTTTTTTTTTTAGGCAATATAGGCCAGGAAAATGTCTTTGACGATATTCTAGAGCCAAGAAACGCCTTTCTAGGCTATAAAAACAAGAAGTTCAAAAAGTCGAAAAATTGACATTTTTCCAAAGGGGTTAACCCATGGTTTTGGTCCAAAAATGGCCATTTTTGCAACTTTTTTTTTTTTTAGGTGATATGGGCCGGGAAAATGTCTTTGACGATATTGTAGATCTAAAAAACGCCTTTCTAGGCTATAAAAACAAGAAGTTCAAAAAGTCGAAAAATTGGCATTTTTCCAAAGGGGTTAACCCATGGTTTTGGTCCAAAAATGGCCATTTTTCCAACTTTTTTTTTTTAGGCAATATAGGCCAGGAAAATGTCTTTGACGATATTCTAGAGCCAAAAAACGCTTTTCTAGGCTATAAAAACAAGAAGTTCAAAAAGTCGAAAAATTGACATTTTTCCAAAGGGGTTAACCCATGGTTTTGGTCCAAAAATGGCCATTTTTCCAACTTTTTTTTTTTAGGCAATATAGGCCAGGAAAATGTCTTTGACGATATTCTAGAGCCAAAAAACGCCTTTCTAGGCTATAAAAACAAGAAGTTCAAAAAGTCGAAAAATTGACATTTTTCCAAAGGGGTTAACCCATGGTTTTGGTCCAAAAATGGCCATTTTTCTAACTTTTTTTTTTTTAGGTGATATAGGCCGGGAAAATGTCTTTGACGATATTCTAGAGCCAAAAAACGCCTTTCTAGGCTATAAAAACAAGAAGTTCAAAAAGTCGAAAAATTGACATTTTTCCAAAGGGGTTAACCCATGGTTTTGGTCCAAAAATGGCCATTTTTCCAACTTTTTTTTTTTTAGGTAATATAGGCCGGGAAAATGTCTTTGACGATATTGTAGATCTAAAAAACGCCTTTCTAGGCTATAAAAACAAGAAGTTCAAAAAGTCGAAAAATTGACATTTTTCCAAAGGGGTTAACCCATGGTTTTGGTCCAAAAATGGCCATTTTTCCAACTTTTTTTTTTTAGGCAATATAGGCCAGGAAAATGTCTTTGACGATATTCTAGAGCCAAAAAACGCCTTTCTAGGCTATAAAAACAAGAAGTTCAAAAAGTCGAAAAATTGACATTTTTCCAAAGGGGTTAACCCATGGTTTTGGTCCAAAAATGGCCATTTTTCCAACTTTTTTTTTTTAGGCAATATAGGCCAGGAAAATGTCTTTGACGATATTCTAGAGCCAAAAAACGCCTTTCTAGGCTATAAAAACAAGAAGTTCAAAAAGTCGAAAAATTGACATTTTTCCAAAGGGGTTAACCCATGGTTTTGGTCCAAAAATGGCCATTTTTCCAACTTTTTTTTTTTAGGCAATATAGGCCAGGAAAATGTCTTTGACGATATTCTAGAGCCAAAAAACGCCTTTCTAGGCTATAAAAACAAGAAGTTCAAAAAGTCGAAAAATTGACATTTTTCCAAAGGGGTTAACCCATGGTTTTGGTCCAAAAATGGCGATTTTTCCAACTTTTTTTTTTTAGGCAATATAGGCCAGGAAAATGTCTTTGACGATATTCTAGAGCCAAAAAACGCCTTTCTAGGCTATAAAAACAAGAAGTTCAAAAAGTCGAAAAATTGACATTTTTCCAAAGGGGTTAACCCATGGTTTTGGTCCAAAAATGGCCATTTTTCTAACTTTTTTTTTTAGGTGATATAGGCCGGGAAAATGTCTTTGACGATATTCTAGATCTAAAAAACGCCTTTCTAGGCTATAAAAACAAGAAGTTCAAAAAGTCGAAAAATTGACATTTTTCCAAAGGGGTTAACCCATGGTTTTGGTCCAAAAATGGCCATTTTTCCAACTTTTTTTTTTTAGGCAATATAGGCCAGGAAAATGTCTTTGACGATATTCTAGAGCCAAAAAACGCCTTTCTAGGCTATAAAAACAAGAAGTTCAAAAAGTCGAAAAATTGACATTTTTCCAAAGGGGTTAACCCATGGTTTTGGTCCAAAAATGGCCATTTTTCCAACTTTTTTTTTTTAGGCAATATAGGCCAGGAAAATGTCTTTGACGATATTCTAGAGCCAAAAAACGCCTTTCTAGGCTATAAAAACAAGAAGTTCAAAAAGTCGAAAAATTGACATTTTTCCAAAGGGGTTAACCCATGGTTTTGGTCCAAAAATGGCCATTTTTCCAACTTTTTTTTTTTAGGCAATATAGGCCAGGAAAATGTCTTTGACGATATTCTAGAGCCAAAAAACGCCTTTCTAGGCTATAAAAACAAGAAGTTCAAAAAGTCGAAAAATTGACATTTTTCCAAAGGGGTTAACCCATGGTTTTGGTCCAAAAATGGCCATTTTTGCAACTTTTTTTTTTTTTAGGTGATATGGGCCGGGAAAATGTCTTTGACGATATTGTAGATCTAAAAAACGCCTTTCTAGGCTATAAAAACAAGAAGTTCAAAAAGTCGAAAAATTGACATTTTTCCAAAGGGGTTAACCCATGGTTTTGGTCCAAAAATGGCCATTTTTCCAACTTTTTTTTTTAGGCAATATAGGCCAGGAAAATGTCTTTGACGATATTCTAGAGCCAAAAAACGCTTTTCTAGGCTATAAAAACAAGAAGTTCAAAAAGTCGAAAAATTGACATTTTTCCAAAGGGGTTAACCCATGGTTTTGGTCCAAAAATGGCCATTTTTCCAACTTTTTTTTTTTTAGGCAATATAGGCCAGGAAAATGTCTTTGACGATATTCTAGAGCCAAAAAACGCCTTTCTAGGCTATAAAAACAAGAAGTTCAAAAAGTCGAAAAATTGACATTTTTCCAAAGGGGTTAACCCATGGTTTTGGTCCAAAAATGGCCATTTTTCTAACTTTTTTTTTTTTAGGTGATATAGGCCGGGAAAATGTCTTTGACGATATTCTAGAGCCAAAAAACGCCTTTCTAGGCTATAAAAACAAGAAGTTCAAAAAGTCGAAAAATTGACATTTTTCCAAAGGGGTTAACCCATGGTTTTGGTCCAAAAATGGCCATTTTTCCAACTTTTTTTTTTTTAGGTAATATAGGCCGGGAAAATGTCTTTGACGATATTCTAGATCTAAAAAACGCCTTTCTAGGCTATAAAAACAAGAAGTTCAAAAAGTCGAAAAATTGACATTTTTCCAAAGGGGTTAACCCATGGTTTTGGTCCAAAAATGGCCATTTTTCCAACTTTTTTTTTTTAGGCAATATAGGCCTGGAAAATGTCTTTGACGATATTCTAGAGCCAAAAAAAGCCTTTCTAGGCTATAAAAACAAGAAGTTCAAAAAGTCGAAAAATTGACATTTTTCCAAAGGGGTTAACCCATGGTTTTGGTCCAAAAATGGCCATTTTTCCAACTTTTTTTTTTTAGGCAATATAGGCCAGGAAAATGTCTTTGACGATATTCTAGAGCCAAAAAACGCCTTTCTAGGCTATAAAAACAAGAAGTTCAAAAAGTCGAAAAATTGACATTTTTCCAAAGGGGTTAACCCATGGTTTTGGTCCAAAAATGGCCATTTTTCCAACTTTTTTTTTTTAGGCAATATAGGCCAGGAAAATGTCTTTGACGATATTCTAGAGCCAAAAAACGCCTTTCTAGGCTATAAAAACAAGAAGTTCAAAAAGTCGAAAAATTGACATTTTTCCAAAGGGGTTAACCCATGGTTTTGGTCCAAAAATGGCCATTTTTCCAACTTTTTTTTTTTAGGCAATATAGGCCAGGAAAATGTCTTTGACGATATTCTAGAGCCAAAAAACGCCTTTCTAGGCTATAAAAACAAGAAGTTCAAAAAGTCGAAAAATTGACATTTTTCCAAAGGGGTTAACCCATGGTTTTGGTCCAAAAATGGCCATTTTTGCAACTTTTTTTTTTTTTAGGTGATATGGGCCGGGAAAATGTCTTTGACGATATTGTAGATCTAAAAAACGCCTTTCTAGGCTATAAAAACAAGAAGTTCAAAAAGTCGAAAAATTGACATTTTTCCAAAGGGGTTAACCCATGGTTTTGGTCCAAAAATGGCCATTTTTCCAACTTTTTTTTTTAGGCAATATAGGCCAGGAAAATGTCTTTGACGATATTCTAGAGCCAAAAAACGCTTTTCTAGGCTATAAAAACAAGAAGTTCAAAAAGTCGAAAAATTGACATTTTTCCAAAGGGGTTAACCCATGGTTTTGGTCCAAAAATGGCCATTTTTCCAACTTTTTTTTTTTAGGCAATATAGGCCAGGAAAATGTCTTTGACGATATTCTAGAGCCAAAAAACGCCTTTCTAGGCTATAAAAACAAGAAGTTCAAAAAGTCGAAAAATTGACATTTTTCCAAAGGGGTTAACCCATGGTTTTGGTCCAAAAATGGCCATTTTTCCAACTTTTTTTTTTTAGGCAATATAGGCCAGGAAAATGTCTTTGACGATATTCTAGAGCCAAAAAACGCCTTTCTAGGCTATAAAAACAAGAAGTTCAAAAAGTCGAAAAATTGACATTTTTCCAAAGGGGTTAACCCATGGTTTTGGTCCAAAAATGGCCATTTTTGCAACTTTTTTTTTTTTTAGGTGATATGGGCCGGGAAAATGTCTTTGACGATATTGTAGATCTAAAAAACGCCTTTCTAGGCTATAAAAACAAGAAGTTCAAAAAGTCGAAAAATTGACATTTTTCCAAAGGGGTTAACCCATGGTTTTGGTCCAAAAATGGCCATTTTTCCAACTTTTTTTTTTAGGCAATATAGGCCAGGAAAATGTCTTTGACGATATTCTAGAGCCAAAAAACGCTTTTCTAGGCTATAAAAACAAGAAGTTCAAAAAGTCGAAAAATTGACATTTTTCCAAAGGGGTTAACCCATGGTTTTGGTCCAAAAATGGCCATTTTTGCAACTTTTTTTTTTTTTAGGTGATATGGGCCGGGAAAATGTCTTTGACGATATTGTAGATCTAGAAAACGCCTTTCTAGGCTATAAAAACAAGAAGTTCAAAAAGTCGAAAAATTGACATTTTTCCAAAGGGGTTAACCCATGGTTTTGGTCCAAAAATGGCCATTTTTCCAACTTTTTTTTTTTAGGCAATATAGGCCAGGAAAATGTCTTTGACGATATTCTAGAGCCAAAAAACGCTTTTCTAGGCTATAAAAACAAGAAGTTCAAAAAGTCGAAAAATTGACATTTTTCCAAAGGGGTTAACCCATGGTTTTGGTCCAAAAATGGCCATTTTTCCAACTTTTTTTTTTTTAGGCAATATAGGCCAGGAAAATGTCTTTGACGATATTCTAGAGCCAAAAAACGCTTTTCTAGGCTATAAAAACAAGAAGTTCAAAAAGTCGAAAAATTGACATTTTTCCAAAGGGGTTAACCCATGGTTTTGGTCCAAAAATGGCCATTTTTCCAACTTTTTTTTTTTTTAGGTGATATGGGCCGGGAAAATGTCTTTGACGATATTGTAGATCTAAAAAACGCCTTTCTAGGCTATAAAAACAAGAAGTTCAAAAAGTCGAAAAATTGACATTTTTCCAAAGGGGTTAACCCATGGTTTTGGTCCAAAAATGGCCATTTTTCCAACTTTTTTTTTTTAGGCAATATAGGCCAGGAAAATGTCTTTGACGATATTCTAGAGCCAAAAAACGCCTTTCTAGGCTATAAAAACAAGAAGTTCAAAAAGTCGAAAAATTGACATTTTTCCAAAGGGGTTAACCCATGGTTTTGGTCCAAAAATGGCCATTTTTCCAACTTTTTTTTTTTAGGCAATATAGGCCAGGAAAATGTCTTTGACGATATTCTAGAGCCAAAAAACGCCTTTCTAGGCTATAAAAACAAGAAGTTCAAAAAGTCGAAAAATTGACATTTTTCCAAAGGGGTTAACCCATGGTTTTGGTCCAAAAATGGCCATTTTTGCAACTTTTTTTTTTTTTAGGTGATATGGGCCGGGAAAATGTCTTTGACGATATTGTAGATCTAAAAAACGCCTTTCTAGGCTATAAAAACAAGAAGTTCAAAAAGTCGAAAAATTGACATTTTTCCAAAGGGGTTAACCCATGGTTTTGGTCCAAAAATGGCCATTTTTCCAACTTTTTTTTTTAGGCAATATAGGCCAGGAAAATGTCTTTGACGATATTCTAGAGCCAAAAAACGCTTTTCTAGGCTATAAAAACAAGAAGTTCAAAAAGTCGAAAAATTGACATTTTTCCAAAGGGGTTAACCCATGGTTTTGGTCCAAAAATGGCCATTTTTCCAACTTTTTTTTTTTAGGCAATATAGGCCAGGAAAATGTCTTTGACGATATTCTAGAGCCAAAAAACGCCTTTCTAGGCTATAAAAACAAGAAGTTCAAAAAGTCGAAAAATTGACATTTTTCCAAAGGGGTTAACCCATGGTTTTGGTCCAAAAATGGCCATTTTTCCAACTTTTTTTTTTTAGGCAATATAGGCCAGGAAAATGTCTTTGACGATATTCTAGAGCCAAAAAACGCCTTTCTAGGCTATAAAAACAAGAAGTTCAAAAAGTCGAAAAATTGACATTTTTCCAAAGGGGTTAACCCATGGTTTTGGTCCAAAAATGGCCATTTTTCCAACTTTTTTTTTTTTTAGGTGATATGGGCCGGGAAAATGTCTTTGACGATATTGTAGATCTAAAAAACGCCTTTCTAGGCTATAAAAACAAGAAGTTCAAAAAGTCGAAAAATTGACATTTTTCCAAAGGGGTTAACCCATGGTTTTGGTCCAAAAATGGCCATTTTTGCAACTTTTTTTTTTTTTTAGGTGATATGGGCCGGGAAAATGTCTTTGACGATATTGTAGATCTAAAAAACGCCTTTCTAGGCTATAAAAACAAGAAGTTCAAAAAGTCGAAAAATTGACATTTTTCCAAAGGGGTTAACCCATGGTTTTGGTCCAAAAATGGCCATTTTTCCAACTTTTTTTTTTAGGCAATATAGGCCAGGAAAATGTCTTTGACGATATTCTAGAGCCAAAAAACGCTTTTCTAGGCTATAAAAACAAGAAGTTCAAAAAGTCGAAAAATTGACATTTTTCCAAAGGGGTTAACCCATGGTTTTGGTCCAAAAATGGCCATTTTTCCAACTTTTTTTTTTTAGGCAATATAGGCCAGGAAAATGTCTTTGACGATATTCTAGAGCCAAAAAACGCCTTTCTAGGCTATAAAAACAAGAAGTTCAAAAAGTCGAAAAATTGACATTTTTCCAAAGGGGTTAACCCATGGTTTTGGTCCAAAAATGGCCATTTTTCCAACTTTTTTTTTTTAGGCAATATAGGCCAGGAAAATGTCTTTGACGATATTCTAGAGCCAAAAAACGCCTTTCTAGGCTATAAAAACAAGAAGTTCAAAAAGTCGAAAAATTGACATTTTTCCAAAGGGGTTAACCCATGGTTTTGGTCCAAAAATGGCCATTTTTGCAACTTTTTTTTTTTTTAGGTGATATGGGCCGGGAAAATGTCTTTGACGATATTGTAGATCTAAAAAACGCCTTTCTAGGCTATAAAAACAAGAAGTTCAAAAAGTCGAAAAATTGACATTTTTCCAAAGGGGTTAACCCATGGTTTTGGTCCAAAAATGGCCATTTTTCCAACTTTTTTTTTTAGGCAATATAGGCCAGGAAAATGTCTTTGACGATATTCTAGAGCCAAAAAACGCTTTTCTAGGCTATAAAAACAAGAAGTTCAAAAAGTCGAAAAATTGACATTTTTCCAAAGGGGTTAACCCATGGTTTTGGTCCAAAAATGGCCATTTTTGCAACTTTTTTTTTTTTTAGGTGATATGGGCCGGGAAAATGTCTTTGACGATATTGTAGATCTAGAAAACGCCTTTCTAGGCTATAAAAACAAGAAGTTCAAAAAGTCGAAAAATTGACATTTTTCCAAAGGGGTTAACCCATGGTTTTGGTCCAAAAATGGCCATTTTTCCAACTTTTTTTTTTTAGGCAATATAGGCCAGGAAAATGTCTTTGACGATATTCTAGAGCCAAAAAACGCTTTTCTAGGCTATAAAAACAAGAAGTTCAAAAAGTCGAAAAATTGACATTTTTCCAAAGGGGTTAACCCATGGTTTTGGTCCAAAAATGGCCATTTTTCCAACTTTTTTTTTTTTAGGCAATATAGGCCAGGAAAATGTCTTTGACGATATTCTAGAGCCAAAAAACGCTTTTCTAGGCTATAAAAACAAGAAGTTCAAAAAGTCGAAAAATTGACATTTTTCCAAAGGGGTTAACCCATGGTTTTGGTCCAAAAATGGCCATTTTTCCAACTTTTTTTTTTTTTAGGTGATATGGGCCGGGAAAATGTCTTTGACGATATTGTAGATCTAAAAAACGCCTTTCTAGGCTATAAAAACAAGAAGTTCAAAAAGTCGAAAAATTGACATTTTTCCAAAGGGGTTAACCCATGGTTTTGGTCCAAAAATGGCCATTTTTCCAACTTTTTTTTTTTAGGCAATATAGGCCAGGAAAATGTCTTTGACGATATTCTAGAGCCAAAAAACGCCTTTCTAGGCTATAAAAACAAGAAGTTCAAAAAGTCGAAAAATTGACATTTTTCCAAAGGGGTTAACCCATGGTTTTGGTCCAAAAATGGCCATTTTTCCAACTTTTTTTTTTTAGGCAATATAGGCCAGGAAAATGTCTTTGACGATATTCTAGAGCCAAAAAACGCCTTTCTAGGCTATAAAAACAAGAAGTTCAAAAAGTCGAAAAATTGACATTTTTCCAAAGGGGTTAACCCATGGTTTTGGTCCAAAAATGGCCATTTTTGCAACTTTTTTTTTTTTTAGGTGATATGGGCCGGGAAAATGTCTTTGACGATATTGTAGATCTAAAAAACGCCTTTCTAGGCTATAAAAACAAGAAGTTCAAAAAGTCGAAAAATTGACATTTTTCCAAAGGGGTTAACCCATGGTTTTGGTCCAAAAATGGCCATTTTTCCAACTTTTTTTTTTTAGGCAATATAGGCCAGGAAAATGTCTTTGACGATATTCTAGAGCCAAAAAACGCTTTTCTAGGCTATAAAAACAAGAAGTTCAAAAAGTCGAAAAATTGACATTTTTCCAAAGGGGTTAACCCATGGTTTTGGTCCAAAAATGGCCATTTTTCCAACTTTTTTTTTTTTAGGCAATATAGGCCAGGAAAATGTCTTTGACGATATTCTAGAGCCAAAAAACGCCTTTCTAGGCTATAAAAACAAGAAGTTCAAAAAGTCGAAAAATTGACATTTTTCCAAAGGGGTTAACCCATGGTTTTGGTCCAAAAATGGCCATTTTTCTAACTTTTTTTTTTTTAGGTGATATAGGCCGGGAAAATGTCTTTGACGATATTCTAGAGCCAAAAAACGCCTTTCTAGGCTATAAAAACAAGAAGTTCAAAAAGTCGAAAAATTGACATTTTTCCAAAGGGGTTAACCCATGGTTTTGGTCCAAAAATGGCCATTTTTCCAACTTTTTTTTTTTTAGGTAATATAGGCCGGGAAAATGTCTTTGACGATATTCTAGATCTAAAAAACGCCTTTCTAGGCTATAAAAACAAGAAGTTCAAAAAGTCGAAAAATTGACATTTTTCCAAAGGGGTTAACCCATGGTTTTGGTCCAAAAATGGCCATTTTTCCAACTTTTTTTTTTTAGGCAATATAGGCCTGGAAAATGTCTTTGACGATATTCTAGAGCCAAAAAAAGCCTTTCTAGGCTATAAAAACAAGAAGTTCAAAAAGTCGAAAAATTGACATTTTTCCAAAGGGGTTAACCCATGGTTTTGGTCCAAAAATGGCCATTTTTCCAACTTTTTTTTTTTAGGCAATATAGGCCAGGAAAATGTCTTTGACGATATTCTAGAGCCAAAAAACGCCTTTCTAGGCTATAAAAACAAGAAGTTCAAAAAGTCGAAAAATTGACATTTTTCCAAAGGGGTTAACCCATGGTTTTGGTCCAAAAATGGCCATTTTTCCAACTTTTTTTTTTTAGGCAATATAGGCCAGGAAAATGTCTTTGACGATATTCTAGAGCCAAAAAACGCCTTTCTAGGCTATAAAAACAAGAAGTTCAAAAAGTCGAAAAATTGACATTTTTCCAAAGGGGTTAACCCATGGTTTTGGTCCAAAAATGGCCATTTTTCCAACTTTTTTTTTTTAGGCAATATAGGCCAGGAAAATGTCTTTGACGATATTCTAGAGCCAAAAAACGCCTTTCTAGGCTATAAAAACAAGAAGTTCAAAAAGTCGAAAAATTGACATTTTTCCAAAGGGGTTAACCCATGGTTTTGGTCCAAAAATGGCCATTTTTGCAACTTTTTTTTTTTTTAGGTGATATGGGCCGGGAAAATGTCTTTGACGATATTGTAGATCTAAAAAACGCCTTTCTAGGCTATAAAAACAAGAAGTTCAAAAAGTCGAAAAATTGACATTTTTCCAAAGGGGTTAACCCATGGTTTTGGTCCAAAAATGGCCATTTTTCCAACTTTTTTTTTTAGGCAATATAGGCCAGGAAAATGTCTTTGACGATATTCTAGAGCCAAAAAACGCTTTTCTAGGCTATAAAAACAAGAAGTTCAAAAAGTCGAAAAATTGACATTTTTCCAAAGGGGTTAACCCATGGTTTTGGTCCAAAAATGGCCATTTTTCCAACTTTTTTTTTTTAGGCAATATAGGCCAGGAAAATGTCTTTGACGATATTCTAGAGCCAAAAAACGCCTTTCTAGGCTATAAAAACAAGAAGTTCAAAAAGTCGAAAAATTGACATTTTTCCAAAGGGGTTAACCCATGGTTTTGGTCCAAAAATGGCCATTTTTCCAACTTTTTTTTTTTAGGCAATATAGGCCAGGAAAATGTCTTTGACGATATTCTAGAGCCAAAAAACGCCTTTCTAGGCTATAAAAACAAGAAGTTCAAAAAGTCGAAAAATTGACATTTTTCCAAAGGGGTTAACCCATGGTTTTGGTCCAAAAATGGCCATTTTTGCAACTTTTTTTTTTTTTAGGTGATATGGGCCGGGAAAATGTCTTTGACGATATTGTAGATCTAAAAAACGCCTTTCTAGGCTATAAAAACAAGAAGTTCAAAAAGTCGAAAAATTGACATTTTTCCAAAGGGGTTAACCCATGGTTTTGGTCCAAAAATGGCCATTTTTCCAACTTTTTTTTTTAGGCAATATAGGCCAGGAAAATGTCTTTGACGATATTCTAGAGCCAAAAAACGCTTTTCTAGGCTATAAAAACAAGAAGTTCAAAAAGTCGAAAAATTGACATTTTTCCAAAGGGGTTAACCCATGGTTTTGGTCCAAAAATGGCCATTTTTGCAACTTTTTTTTTTTTTAGGTGATATGGGCCGGGAAAATGTCTTTGACGATATTGTAGATCTAGAAAACGCCTTTCTAGGCTATAAAAACAAGAAGTTCAAAAAGTCGAAAAATTGACATTTTTCCAAAGGGGTTAACCCATGGTTTTGGTCCAAAAATGGCCATTTTTCCAACTTTTTTTTTTTAGGCAATATAGGCCAGGAAAATGTCTTTGACGATATTCTAGAGCCAAAAAACGCTTTTCTAGGCTATAAAAACAAGAAGTTCAAAAAGTCGAAAAATTGACATTTTTCCAAAGGGGTTAACCCATGGTTTTGGTCCAAAAATGGCCATTTTTCCAACTTTTTTTTTTTTAGGCAATATAGGCCAGGAAAATGTCTTTGACGATATTCTAGAGCCAAAAAACGCTTTTCTAGGCTATAAAAACAAGAAGTTCAAAAAGTCGAAAAATTGACATTTTTCCAAAGGGGTTAACCCATGGTTTTGGTCCAAAAATGGCCATTTTTCCAACTTTTTTTTTTTTTAGGTGATATGGGCCGGGAAAATGTCTTTGACGATATTGTAGATCTAAAAAACGCCTTTCTAGGCTATAAAAACAAGAAGTTCAAAAAGTCGAAAAATTGACATTTTTCCAAAGGGGTTAACCCATGGTTTTGGTCCAAAAATGGCCATTTTTCCAACTTTTTTTTTTTAGGCAATATAGGCCAGGAAAATGTCTTTGACGATATTCTAGAGCCAAAAAACGCCTTTCTAGGCTATAAAAACAAGAAGTTCAAAAAGTCGAAAAATTGACATTTTTCCAAAGGGGTTAACCCATGGTTTTGGTCCAAAAATGGCCATTTTTCCAACTTTTTTTTTTTAGGCAATATAGGCCAGGAAAATGTCTTTGACGATATTCTAGAGCCAAAAAACGCCTTTCTAGGCTATAAAAACAAGAAGTTCAAAAAGTCGAAAAATTGACATTTTTCCAAAGGGGTTAACCCATGGTTTTGGTCCAAAAATGGCCATTTTTGCAACTTTTTTTTTTTTTAGGTGATATGGGCCGGGAAAATGTCTTTGACGATATTGTAGATCTAAAAAACGCCTTTCTAGGCTATAAAAACAAGAAGTTCAAAAAGTCGAAAAATTGACATTTTTCCAAAGGGGTTAACCCATGGTTTTGGTCCAAAAATGGCCATTTTTCCAACTTTTTTTTTTAGGCAATATAGGCCAGGAAAATGTCTTTGACGATATTCTAGAGCCAAAAAACGCTTTTCTAGGCTATAAAAACAAGAAGTTCAAAAAGTCGAAAAATTGACATTTTTCCAAAGGGGTTAACCCATGGTTTTGGTCCAAAAATGGCCATTTTTCCAACTTTTTTTTTTTAGGCAATATAGGCCAGGAAAATGTCTTTGACGATATTCTAGAGCCAAAAAACGCCTTTCTAGGCTATAAAAACAAGAAGTTCAAAAAGTCGAAAAATTGACATTTTTCCAAAGGGGTTAACCCATGGTTTTGGTCCAAAAATGGCCATTTTTCCAACTTTTTTTTTTTAGGCAATATAGGCCAGGAAAATGTCTTTGACGATATTCTAGAGCCAAAAAACGCCTTTCTAGGCTATAAAAACAAGAAGTTCAAAAAGTCGAAAAATTGACATTTTTCCAAAGGGGTTAACCCATGGTTTTGGTCCAAAAATGGCCATTTTTCCAACTTTTTTTTTTTTTAGGTGATATGGGCCGGGAAAATGTCTTTGACGATATTGTAGATCTAAAAAACGCCTTTCTAGGCTATAAAAACAAGAAGTTCAAAAAGTCGAAAAATTGACATTTTTCCAAAGGGGTTAACCCATGGTTTTGGTCCAAAAATGGCCATTTTTGCAACTTTTTTTTTTTTTTAGGTGATATGGGCCGGGAAAATGTCTTTGACGATATTGTAGATCTAAAAAACGCCTTTCTAGGCTATAAAAACAAGAAGTTCAAAAAGTCGAAAAATTGACATTTTTCCAAAGGGGTTAACCCATGGTTTTGGTCCAAAAATGGCCATTTTTCCAACTTTTTTTTTTAGGCAATATAGGCCAGGAAAATGTCTTTGACGATATTCTAGAGCCAAAAAACGCTTTTCTAGGCTATAAAAACAAGAAGTTCAAAAAGTCGAAAAATTGACATTTTTCCAAAGGGGTTAACCCATGGTTTTGGTCCAAAAATGGCCATTTTTCCAACTTTTTTTTTTTAGGCAATATAGGCCAGGAAAATGTCTTTGACGATATTCTAGAGCCAAAAAACGCCTTTCTAGGCTATAAAAACAAGAAGTTCAAAAAGTCGAAAAATTGACATTTTTCCAAAGGGGTTAACCCATGGTTTTGGTCCAAAAATGGCCATTTTTCCAACTTTTTTTTTTTAGGCAATATAGGCCAGGAAAATGTCTTTGACGATATTCTAGAGCCAAAAAACGCCTTTCTAGGCTATAAAAACAAGAAGTTCAAAAAGTCGAAAAATTGACATTTTTCCAAAGGGGTTAACCCATGGTTTTGGTCCAAAAATGGCCATTTTTGCAACTTTTTTTTTTTTTAGGTGATATGGGCCGGGAAAATGTCTTTGACGATATTGTAGATCTAAAAAACGCCTTTCTAGGCTATAAAAACAAGAAGTTCAAAAAGTCGAAAAATTGACATTTTTCCAAAGGGGTTAACCCATGGTTTTGGTCCAAAAATGGCCATTTTTCCAACTTTTTTTTTTAGGCAATATAGGCCAGGAAAATGTCTTTGACGATATTCTAGAGCCAAAAAACGCTTTTCTAGGCTATAAAAACAAGAAGTTCAAAAAGTCGAAAAATTGACATTTTTCCAAAGGGGTTAACCCATGGTTTTGGTCCAAAAATGGCCATTTTTGCAACTTTTTTTTTTTTTAGGTGATATGGGCCGGGAAAATGTCTTTGACGATATTGTAGATCTAGAAAACGCCTTTCTAGGCTATAAAAACAAGAAGTTCAAAAAGTCGAAAAATTGACATTTTTCCAAAGGGGTTAACCCATGGTTTTGGTCCAAAAATGGCCATTTTTCCAACTTTTTTTTTTTAGGCAATATAGGCCAGGAAAATGTCTTTGACGATATTCTAGAGCCAAAAAACGCTTTTCTAGGCTATAAAAACAAGAAGTTCAAAAAGTCGAAAAATTGACATTTTTCCAAAGGGGTTAACCCATGGTTTTGGTCCAAAAATGGCCATTTTTCCAACTTTTTTTTTTTTAGGCAATATAGGCCAGGAAAATGTCTTTGACGATATTCTAGAGCCAAAAAACGCTTTTCTAGGCTATAAAAACAAGAAGTTCAAAAAGTCGAAAAATTGACATTTTTCCAAAGGGGTTAACCCATGGTTTTGGTCCAAAAATGGCCATTTTTCCAACTTTTTTTTTTTTTAGGTGATATGGGCCGGGAAAATGTCTTTGACGATATTGTAGATCTAAAAAACGCCTTTCTAGGCTATAAAAACAAGAAGTTCAAAAAGTCGAAAAATTGACATTTTTCCAAAGGGGTTAACCCATGGTTTTGGTCCAAAAATGGCCATTTTTCCAACTTTTTTTTTTTAGGCAATATAGGCCAGGAAAATGTCTTTGACGATATTCTAGAGCCAAAAAACGCCTTTCTAGGCTATAAAAACAAGAAGTTCAAAAAGTCGAAAAATTGACATTTTTCCAAAGGGGTTAACCCATGGTTTTGGTCCAAAAATGGCCATTTTTCCAACTTTTTTTTTTTAGGCAATATAGGCCAGGAAAATGTCTTTGACGATATTCTAGAGCCAAAAAACGCCTTTCTAGGCTATAAAAACAAGAAGTTCAAAAAGTCGAAAAATTGACATTTTTCCAAAGGGGTTAACCCATGGTTTTGGTCCAAAAATGGCCATTTTTGCAACTTTTTTTTTTTTTAGGTGATATGGGCCGGGAAAATGTCTTTGACGATATTGTAGATCTAAAAAACGCCTTTCTAGGCTATAAAAACAAGAAGTTCAAAAAGTCGAAAAATTGACATTTTTCCAAAGGGGTTAACCCATGGTTTTGGTCCAAAAATGGCCATTTTTCCAACTTTTTTTTTTTAGGCAATATAGGCCAGGAAAATGTCTTTGACGATATTCTAGAGCCAAAAAACGCTTTTCTAGGCTATAAAAACAAGAAGTTCAAAAAGTCGAAAAATTGACATTTTTCCAAAGGGGTTAACCCATGGTTTTGGTCCAAAAATGGCCATTTTTCCAACTTTTTTTTTTTTAGGCAATATAGGCCAGGAAAATGTCTTTGACGATATTCTAGAGCCAAAAAACGCCTTTCTAGGCTATAAAAACAAGAAGTTCAAAAAGTCGAAAAATTGACATTTTTCCAAAGGGGTTAACCCATGGTTTTGGTCCAAAAATGGCCATTTTTCTAACTTTTTTTTTTTTAGGTGATATAGGCCGGGAAAATGTCTTTGACGATATTCTAGAGCCAAAAAACGCCTTTCTAGGCTATAAAAACAAGAAGTTCAAAAAGTCGAAAAATTGACATTTTTCCAAAGGGGTTAACCCATGGTTTTGGTCCAAAAATGGCCATTTTTCCAACTTTTTTTTTTTTAGGTAATATAGGCCGGGAAAATGTCTTTGACGATATTCTAGATCTAAAAAACGCCTTTCTACGCTATAAAAACAAGAAGTTCAAAAAGTCGAAAAATTGAAAATTTAGGCAATATAGGCCAGGAAAATAGCGGCCTTTGGTTCAATACCAGTAGAGCCCGTTGAAACTAGACCTTGATCCATCTTTCCTGGGTCGAGAGTTGTTTTTCGAAGGTATAATCAGCTAAGCTAAACATCGACGAAACAATATAAATGGCTGGCACACAGTATTTTGGTGAAACCGCAGTTCAACCACGCGATCACATACCTGTCAACACCATGCAGAAATCACACAGTTTCCGGGCACTAATAAGACTATGCAAACTACGCATAATCTTCTCACGTTTAACATGAGCAACATATTATAGAATAACTCGGAAACACCTAGCCTATCGGCAGATAAACACCTCTGGACCAGGCTATGGACTTTTTTCTTACACTTGTCTTATTCAAGTTCCCGGATGTAAAGTCACACGGTCGGCGGATCACCTTAGTCTTGTTTTCACATCAGAAAAATACTAAGTCTTAGCCCGGGTTACAGTCGACATGCAATTTTGCTCTCACCTAATTGATTTGACTTGTAAGAGCCTGTTCCCGAGGCCAAAGACTTAGTGGTCACCTTAGAAAAGCGAACAATATCGTACCTTTCTGTCTCAGCCCGAATCAGGGTTATTCATCCGTTTAGCCAAATGAAACGAGAATATAATACGATATTGGACGATGCAGAGTCTGCGAATCGTGATAACTTTGTCCCATCTCAGAGCTTTACATGATGCTCTCCGGGAAACTTTTCTCAAGGTGACCAATACTCACAAAAGTAAACTGCTAAACGGCACCGAAACCAGCTTTAGGCGCGAACTGATTTCAAATAACTGTCACTTGTGTTAAATAGAGAATTGTGGGTAGGAAAGAAACAAAATAGGGAGGGAGGGTGGGGGGGTAAGATAGTAATTTTGTCTACATCCACTTCTACCTAAAATCCCTAACCACAAAGCAAGTCAAAAAAAAAACCGACATAAGCAAACAACACAGTAAACAAGCTGTTAGACAGAGGCAATTGAGTATAATTACAAAATGTTGGCTAACCTGGTTTTTATAACTCCAGGTAGAAATTTATTAGCAAAATATAAACAAGACAAATAAATGAAAAAATAAGAATTTCAAATATTAAAAATATAAATATCAGTTGTGACATCTCTGGAGTGAGCAGTTATGTGGTTCGCTTGAATGACACTTCCAAGTTTTGGTTGCGAAGAAAAGACTGTATAGTCTGTCGTTTCAATTTGCCTATCTCGAAGAGAATAGACACTAGAGATGCTACGCTGATATATTATTTGGCCGGGAGATAAAACAAACAATCTCTCACTGTCGAGGCTGAGCTTCCTTGCGCGCGCATACATGCAACATACCGCACGTGCTTTCTAAAACCAAGAAGAATGCTAAGTATCTTTTTTCAATCCTGGGAAAATTTGATCAGTGATGGCCGTCACGTTTGCTACTCCGACTGAACAAGATCACGAACCTTTTTTTTGTTTGTTTAAGAGGTAAGGAAAATGTGATAAGTTCACTTATATATTGTAAAAAAAACATTCGAATATTTCAATGTTTGTACGGAGAAAGGTATCAGTTAACGAAGAGGAGAAAGAGGAGTAGCAAGGCTCGCACAATGTGTTCAGCAAGCTGGCCATAAGAGACCGGATTTTTTCCACAATTGGAGATAAACATGTAAATTATTGAAGTAAATCATTCTATAATTGTACATGTGCGTGATGTATTAGCCCCGCGGATTGACTAGTTAGTTTCAAGAAATAAACTCGAAGCGTGATGCGCACGAGCAGTCGCGAGAGGCGCGGAGAACTGGAGAACTCTTTCGTTCGCATCGTGGCTCGATCCAAGTAGCTCTGGGGTCTTTAAAATTAAATGAAAAATGAAAAAAAAAAAAAGAAACTAAATAAATGTACATCCCTTGAAAAGTGAGACTTAAAAAATCCCTTTAAGTTAAGCTAACTATATATAAATGTCTTTTTTTCCCGGGGGGTACTTCTTGGAATTCTTGGTGGGGGTGTGCCGCTGGGTTCTCCAAATCCTGACTTAAAAATATACTGCACAAATTAACTTACCTCTCGGCCAAATAATACTACATCAGCGTGGCTTTTCTTGTCCATTCTCTTCGACATCGCCGGCGGCAAGGAACTTTAATACCGCAAATGAATTGCAAACTGAAATGACAAAAACTGCAGATCTTTTCTTCCCAGTGACATTCGAGCGAACTAAATAACTGCCCACTCTGTCCATCTTCCCTCCAACAATCCAGACATGTCACAACTGATATTTATATAAATATTTTTTTAATTGTCTTATTTATTTATCTATCATATATATTTATCTTATCTAAAAGGGCATGAAATAATATTTCATGAAAGAAACCTGTGAAGGCAATAAAAATATCGATCTTATAGAGTCGAAAAATTGAATTTAATGTTTCATGGGGTTAACTTATAATTTTGGTTAAAAAAATATAAAAGTTTTTCATAGTTCGTTTATGGGCTCAAGAACTGCGTTTTCCGGCCGATTTCTGCGCTGATCGTTTTAAGTGGAGAGTTGCACTATTTCGAATATATTTATTATCAGAATAGCCTAAGGATTGAAACATTTGTTTAGGACAAAGGTCTTGTTACATCAGTTTACAGGTTCCAAAGCAAAAACATGGTAGACTTCAGGAACTGTATGGTTTTCTTAAGTTTCAAGCTTTCACGTTAATGTTTCAAACAGGTTGGCAGGGTCTAATTAAGAATACTTCTGAATAAAAATTATTCCTTCGTAGTAGTCAATTTTATTTCTCTCTGTAGGTTATACAGTCAAGTTATGGAAAAAGATGATTCATTAATCAAGAAATAACTAAAGAGAGAAAGGGAAAAAATAGTAAAACTAATACATTGCCCTAGTAGATGGAAAAATATTAAAGATTCCTAATTAAGTGGATACAACGAAGTAAAATAAATAAATGAATTATTTAATTACATTAAATAAAAATAACAGTCTACTCACCTATTACTGTCTCATTGATTTTGATTGCTTCTCATGGAATATGTAGTTTAATTATTTCACGGGCTAGCAACATTTGTTCCTTGATTTTCATTGGTTGTTTTCTTAACATCCGATTTGGTGAGGGGATCTGCCCGATTACGTTCTTCTTGTAATTGGACAGGTCAAATGGCAGAGTTATCAAGTTGCAATAGCGAATTAAAGAAATTTATACTACTTCATGAGAAAAATCTGGAATTTGATTGGCTTAGAGCAGTGGTATTTCAGCTTGATTTGAAATACCTACATGTTAAAACTACAAACCTTTTGCGGGGAGTAGTATAAACAAATAGCATGATTACGAATCATGTTATTACCTATATTATTGAGCGAGGCTGAGTGTGATCTGAAGAATGATGCAGATGTCGGAGTGGGTATCTCGGGATCTCCATAATTCTTCAGATTAAACGAAGGCCGAATCCAATAATTGTTTTATCATTCATTCAAAATAATTCGTAGTTTAATAACAAGCCTAAACATGCTTACCTCTATCGATGTTCGAAGTTCCCGTCTTTATTCGCCTGTTTCTCGGTAAGTTCAGGAGATAAAGGAATGTTTACTTCTGATATTCTTCAAAGAGCAGAAGGCGTCTGTGGAGTTGTTACCTTCCGGTTATCGCCATGATTTTAGGCAATAGTTCGGCTATCTCTCCTTCGCGAAAAGTGTAAAATTTTCCGCCATTCTGTACTGTGTGGGTTTGCAGTCCATTTTTCTGGCATTTATGTTGTACCATTGACGTTATTTTCCACATATCGCAAACGGCTTCCAAATTTGTGCAACGTTAGCTGGTTATGAAGAATTATCCGTAGGACTTGAGCCAATCGAAACGGAATGTTGTACCATTGACGTCGTTTTCCACTTATCGCAAACGTCTTCCAAATTTGTTCAACGCTAGCTGGTTACGAAAAATTATCCGTTGGATTTGAGCCAATCAGAAACGGATAAATATTTTGAATGAATAACAATGGAAGTTAAGAAACCATCGGAGGTTAGGAATTTGATTTTCGCACATTTAACACTATAAACCAACAAGGAGGACATTTTTCATATGGAATCAAAATCATTTAAGTTTTATTGATTTATTAACCTGCAAATTACATAAGCAAAGGTTTCCTTTTGCAAAAAAATTTTGTCTCTTAAAGCAGTAGTCTGGCTTTGGATTAGGTAACACCAGCTCTAAATAGTGACGAAATGTCGTCTAGTTGCGCGTTTCGACTAACCGAATTAACCGTTGGAAGACAGAGAAAGAAAATATCCTAATGTTGGTAGATGAAAAGCGCATTTATTCTATTTATTCTTCTAGGTAAAATTCGTTAAATATTATGAAATTCCCGAGAGTGAAAACTCCTAAACATTATTTACAGCTTCTTCAGAACAATGGTATAACGTTTACGCATACCAAAAGCAAACATTCTGCAATGGTAATTGAACAAATACAGTTTCCGCCAATATTTACGCCATTTTCATCATTTTCGTTTGTTTGTTTTTGTAAGGATTGTGCCCTGTGATCTCTTATCCTTTCAGGTGTTCCAACGAACGTGAATCGTCACATGTACCTTTCAGAGTTCTTAAAATAAACTTAGATGAACTGTCCTAAGCTACCGATCACCATTTATAGTCGAAGCATGAGTCGGCGGTCTTAATAAGTCAGCGTACTCTTGAAGCGCCTCCCGCAACGCTCGTCGGACTTGCGTCGAGTTACAAACAGAGCATTCCACAAGACGAGGATACAGTTCAATGACTTGATCCCAGATCCTACCGTCCACTGCAACAAAAATTTGCGTCATATTACAGAGAGAGTTACTTTTAGTGTTCCCCCCGCTTGGCTTAGGTCAAAGGAAGCGAAGAAACTTGACGTATACGGCTAGATATGATTGATTGATTGAATGAATCAATGATGGATTGGTTAGTTGGTCGATTGATTGATTGATTGATTGATTGATTAATCGATCGATCGATTGACTGATAGATTGATTGATTAATTTATTGATTGATAAGACGAGATGAAGTGGTTATCAGGGATTCCAGAACATTTAGAGAGCCCTGATTTCGGAAAGCGGAGAAAACTTTTTTCTAACTTAAACGAAAAACAATAATACTTTTGCTTTCCACGCTTGAAATCCGCTACTTTTCCCCCCGCAAGTTCCCCACAATTCCGAAAAGTCTTAGTCACTTCGGATTAAGACAAGAGAAACTATGGCCGACCACGACGAAATGGAAAGTGCTATCACTTAAGAAGCGAACCAAAACCAAAGAACTTTTTTAGAAAAAAAAATTGCTCTGTCAAAACTAGGCAGTCTAAAGCCTATTACAGAAGAGGGTGATATCTCGAAAACAATACTAGCAAGAGTTAATAAAGGCCTCACGAACGTATTGAACAGGAAAGGTCAAGATGCCAAGCAAGATCTTCAAATTTCAAGATACTGCGGGCGAGATCTTAAACTTCACGATTTTGCCCGCGACAGCAAGAGAACCTGGCGGCAAGATCTTGAGAATTAGAGATCTTGCTTAGAAGATGTTGCAAATGCAAGACCATGCTGGCAAAATGTACAGATTTCATGA
The DNA here is from genome assembly GCA_964035705.1 of Porites rus. NCBI lineage: Eukaryota > Metazoa > Cnidaria > Anthozoa > Scleractinia > Poritidae > Porites > Porites rus. Next base: position 18,416,585 of record OZ038004.1, on the reverse strand, counting down.
TCTAACCGGGAAAATGTTGAAAAGTCGAATCATGGTGATAAGATCATAGAGTTCACCAGTGTTAACTCAGGTTCTGGTAACTCGCAAATGGTAACCTGCTTCTGGCATTAAAGGTACGTTAAAATGGGCAACAAAAACGTGCAACTTGTTTTACAACATTGCTGCAAAACGTCTTGAAAATGAAAAGTTATGTTGCGCGTTTCACCTTCCACGTTCAAACCGGTCATGCGACAAATAAGGTTGTTGCAAATTGAATACTGACTTCTGATTGGTTGAAATAACGCGGGAGTCACACCACACACGTGACTTACGTCACTCGCTGTAAATCGAGTTTAGCTTGGGCCGGTAAAACGGGCAATACGGTCAAGTCTCTCAGTGACCACTTCGACCACGTATCACCTTTAGACTTGGTAAGTTACTATATTTCAAGGCCCTCTTTCTAGCAGTGTCGATGGATATTCGCTTACTGCTATTTATCGAAAACTGAAAAAAAAGTGTCTACAGAGTGTTTTCACATGGCGTCACGGCGGCCATATTGGTGTCCCAAACCAATCCTGTGGGAGTTGAACTCTTTTGTTATGCAAACGCTTTCTTTTGTTCCAATAAATTTGCATAGATCTGACCACGTGAGTGAAAACGCTCTATAGCAAAAAAGAGATAGCTGGCCAATAACATACCGACAGTTGGATTTTCCTTTATAGCTCTTTTCATTGAAGACACCAACGTGCTGATGGCCTTCATAACAAACGACATCTCTGCCATGCGAGTTCTAAGGATGTTTAAAAAAATGAATAACATTAGCAATAAAGAATTGAAAGACTTACCAGCTGTCTAAACAACTGGCTTACGTTCTGGGGGAGGTACTCTGTGAAGTTTTTAGAGGGGTGTACCGGTGGGACCCAAATATCCATACTCTATGCAACACAGTTGTTCACATCGCTGATCAATTTTCCATAAGTGATAACTCCTTTTAGAGAAACATAATCTGCTTAGTAAGCCCCACCCTTCACAGCGGCAAAGTGCCCCCACCCCCGCCCCCCCCCCCCCCCCCAACCCACAACTAATACCATCTTGGTCTCACAGTGATTCGGAATCAGTTTTAAGAAGGATGTGTCTGGACGAACTGAATCACAAGATAATTTAAATGAATCCTTCATTTCCTACTCAGTTATAGATATCTTTCTTAGTTTTAAGCGTGGATGATCTCTTAGAGTGTGAAGATTAAAATGAAAGCTGCTGAGCGTGTGACCATTCAAGTGAAAGCTACTGAGCAGTACTTTCCTGTGGTACTGTTTATTGTGCAGTACAAGGTGGTTCTAACTTTTGAGTCTGTGGATGAAATCCTCAAGTGTGACCATTCAAATGAAAGCTACTGAGGAGTACTTTCCTGTGGTACTGTTTATTATGCCTTTCAAGGTAGTTCTAACTTTTGAGTCTGTGGATGAAATCCTCAAGTGTTACCATTTAAATGAAAGCTACTGAGCAGTACTTTCCTGTGGTACTGTTTATCATGCTGTACAAGGTGGTTCTAACTTTTGAGTCTGTGGATGAAATCCTAAAGTGTGACCATTCAAATGAAAGCTACTGAGCAGTACTTTCTTGTGGTACTGTTTATTGTGCAGTGCAAGGTGGTTCTAACTTTTGAGTCTGTGGATGAAATCCTAAAGTGTGACCATTCAAATGAAAGCTACTGAGCAGTACTTTCTTGTGGTACTGTTTATTGTGCAGTGCAAGGTGGTTCTAACTTTTGAGTCTGTGGATGAAATCCTAAAGTGTGACCATTCAAGTGAAAGCTACTGAGCAGTACTTTCCTGTGGTACTGTTTATTGTGCAGTACAAGGTGGTTCTAACTTTTGAGTCTGTGGATGAAATCCTCAAGTGTGACCATTCAAATGAAAGCTACTGAGGAGTACTTTCCTGTGGTACTGTTTATTATGCCTTTCAAGGTAGTTCTAACTTTTGAGTCTGTGGATGAAATCCTCAAGTGTTACCATTTAAATGAAAGCTACTGAGCAGTACTTTCCTGTGGTACTGTTTATTATGCTGTACAAGGTGGTTCTAACTTTTGAGTCTGTGGATGAAATCCTAAAGTGTGACCATTCAAATGAAAGCTACTGAGCAGTACTTTCCTGTGGTACTGTTTATTATGCTGTACAAGGTGGTTCTAACTTTTGAGTCTGTGGATGAAATCCTAAAGTGTGACCATTCAAATGAAAGCTACTGAGCAGTACTTTCCTGTGGTACTGTTTATTATGCTGTACAAGGTGGTTCTAACTTTTGAGTCTGTGGATGAAATCCTAAAGTGTGACCATTCAAATGAAAGCTACTGAGCAGTACTTTCCTGTGGTACTGTTTATTATGCTGTACAAGGTGGTTCTAACTTTTGACCCTGTGGATGAAATCCTAAAGTGTGACCATTCAAATGAAAGCTTCTGAGCGGTACTTTCCTGTGGTACTGTTTATTATGCTGTACAAGGTAGTTCTAACTTTTGAGTCTGTGAATGAAATCCTATGGTGTGACCATTCAAATAAAAGCTACTGAGCAGCACTTTATTGTGGTACTGTTTATTGTGCAGTGCAAGGTGGCTCTTAAACCTGGTCAGCAGTATTTCACAAGGTGGTTTTCGTTTTCAGGTATGTTACAAAAACAAATTTTGAGTTTGTTTGGAGTTTATGGTATTATATTCGTAAGGCGAAAAGAATGGAAGATATATCAATGGCTCAACAACAACCAAACCCCTGAAAGAAATGAACAAAGTTACCTTGGAAGAGGACACTTTCCACTAAGTTTTTCATCTTCAACGTACTTCACTAACACATCACTGCATCGACTGAGGAGAACGTCAAGAGCTAACTCAGCCACTTTGCCGTCTGACTGGTCTGCTTGACGATCCACTTCCGGTGTGCCATTCACAAATGAGAACTGAAGAAGAGTTTCAAAGCAGGACTTGGCGAATTCTTCACGGAGAGGAAATCCGTTTGCATCTGTTCCTGTTTGAAATGAAGACAGCGAAAGATTATTCGGGTTTAGTAAAATCATAGAAAATCAGCAATTTCAGGATAGTCGACTTTTTGTCATGCAACCTCCCCTCCCCTCTGACTTTCCGAAGGAGGATTGCGTTACAAGCATGACATCGGTGCAGAAGCCTCGAGTCGACTATCTGTTAATCACTTTATAATAATATAGGTTAGGTTTCACTTGTGTTGTAGTCAGTCCAGAAGAGAAGATCATGCAATTTGAAAACAAGTTGTAAGGCCGAAATCTGCGTGAAAATTAAAGGTTGAATACGTCGGAATACTCAAGCAGACTTCTATTTGTCTCGTCTCCGACACCCGCCTCGAAATGCCCAACAGTTTTCGTGTCAAGACGATATTGCTGTTTTAGGTCACTTCCGTGCTTAAGTCAATATTGAAACTGCCCACCTACCCCTCCCCGAAGCCAACATTTTGCCCTAAGTAAGAGGTAAGTGTTAATGTTGGCTTAGGGGAGGGGTAGGTGGGCAGTTTCCTAGAAAGATATAATGATCCTATTTACTGCCTGCTATCGATCTACAGAATTACTCCTGTAGAGTGCCAAATTCATTAGAGAGTAGTTACCACACCAAGGCATAGTTGTTCAAAGCTAAAAGTTCAATCCCCGCCCATCCTTGCCGTCTCTAGCAACAGACAAAACGAATCAAATCAATACATTTATTTCACTACGCTAACCACACACAACAAAAGCTGATTTCCAGGTGGGGCGTAGGTAAACACGCATAACAAACAAATAGAAGCAGTATGGTGTTAATGCAGATCATCAAGAGTAAAGGATATGAGAATTACTAAATTGATTACCAAAGGGAGAATGCTTTGATCTTAAACCAAATTCTCTCAACTATTCTTAAAAGAAATGTATGGAGATCAGTCTGGAGAATTTGTATGTGGATCTTGGGGCTTTAAGGGTTAAAAAGGACAGTAAATAGCGTTACATAGCCCCTTTAAGAATAATTTCAAAATAAATCACATGACACATACCACTGAATGTTGCATCAGCAGCCGAATGAATAGAGCCTCGATTCAGGAGGGCCATAACACGTGCCATGAAGTCCTTAGGTAGAGCACCAGAGTGAGGTAGGATTTCCTCACGGATCATGCGCAAAAGCTGTCAATCAAATACAACAATTAGTGACATAGCCTGGAAGGAGAGGTTAGGTAACTTAAATTCTCTTTCTCACCTTTATGTCTAAGGCTTCATCTGCTTGATGTTGTTCGAGCGTCTGATTCTCCGGCGGACTCCTTTTGAACGTAACGAGTATAAAACTTTGTTAGAGTTAGACCGTTTATACTACTACAAGAGAAATTTCTGTTATTTGATTGGCTTAGAGCAGTGGTATTTCAGCTTAATTTGAAATACCTACATGTGAAAATTACAAACCTTTTGCGGGTAGTAGTATAAACAAATAACAGCACGATTTGTACGTGATATTTGGCATAAATACCACTTGTGATATTTCAAAATTGTCTCAAATTTCACTCGCCTAATGGCTCGTGAAATTACGTTTAACAATTTTGAAATATCACTCGTGGTATTTATGCCAAATATCACTACAAATCATGCTATTACCTATACTAATTGTACAAATCAAAGGGGCCTCTTCCAGTAATTTTAGTAGCTTTGGTTTAACTTTGCACCCTTTGTGATTGGCATCGTAGATTGGGGATTCGCAGGTAGACAGATTACTACCACATATCTACTGCAACAATGTTATTTCGTCGGTACCCAAATTGTGTTGAAGTAGATTTTATTCACCTGCAAAGTGATAGTGTTATTTCTCTCCGGACATGATATTTAACCAGAGTTCGATAACCGAGTGTTATTTTCAGCCCTGCTTCATGATAGTGATAGGTTCAATAGACCATCTTCGTCTTAGTGTTTAAAGGGGTAGTTGACTCCCGACAATTCGAACCTTCAAGGGAAATAGAAAAAACGTTCGAGTTATCGGGAGTTCGAGTTATCGAGAGTAAAATTACATAGAAAACGATCTGAAGGGAAATGAAAATTGCTTCGAGTTAGCGGGAGGTTCGAGTTACCGGAAGTCGACTTTGCACCAATTGAATTCCAAAAAATTATAATGGTGCAGTTTTTTCCTTCCAGACTATATTTTTCTATTTATTTCGTCTTTTGCAGCGGGTGGCAAGGACATGAAATGAAACTTGAACAAGTTAGGCGAACGTTTTCAATTTTAAATGGCATGCCTGCAAAATTTACCCAAAAATTATTATGGTTAGTGCTCGCTGATAAAATGTAATGACTATAGCACAGAAATGACGTAAAACAGCATATTCACGTTACACAGCCACTTTAACAAAACAATTTACTTTGAGATTATATATAGACTTACATATCTGAGAAGAGAAAGGCCTCCAAAGCTGAAGCTAATTCGTACCACATTGATCTGAAAGAATCTGAAATACGAAAACAAATGGTAAGGATTTTAATTGGATTTTTCATGATGGGGGTTTAATTCGATGGTTTTATCATCGTGTTATCACCGAACAAGAAACTATTTGTACTAAATTGCCTTTCAATATTTCCTTTTTGACTGAAAGATTATCTCTTGAAATATGTATGTACAAAACTGCTTTTATGCCTCATAATCCCCTACAGAAGAACAAACTTAATCAGAATAAATATGTGGTGCGCTCTGTTCGTAAACGCAATACGAAAAACACGATGCAGTAAAACATGACTACGTGAAAATTAAACAAGAAGCCTATTAAACCAAGAATATCTCTTCTAAAACTTAATACTTATTTTCATAACATATGTATTGCCTGCGAAGGTGAGGGCAATGAAATGTAAAAACAGCTTTTCGTTGTCACGGAAAAAGACAATAGATCGTTTCCGCATTCCTATGAAGAAGCGCACCAGCTCGAGGTGTAGGGTAACAAAATACAGCGATTTGTATGAAATTGCCCACCAAAGCTTGGATTTCATTTTGCTGTGTGTGCTCAATGAATTGGAAGGCCAGAGGTGTCTATTATGTCCCAAAAAGGTCTGCTCTGTCCAAAAATTCACAGTCATACCTCCATTTCCATAAATAGACGATATAACATGGCCGCCCGGAGATACGAAATTTCTCTTCGAGTGTTGAAAATTACCCAAACGCGAAAAATTTCCGTCAACGCGAGAAGAGAAATTTCGTATCTCCAAGTAGCCATGTAATGTTCTATTTATTACATTAACACCAATAAAATACTAAACCATTTTACTTTTTAAAGAATATTAAAATATTCTTTGCTGCGAAAGGCGCGATCTATTATGTAACCACAGCAACGGTGAGCTTTTCACGTGTGAAAATAACATTTTTATTTTTACATGTTTTCTCGCGAAGGCTCACCTGCTATTTCATTGGTGGTTATGTATAATTTGATTTATTTTTGTCTTTTCGTGTTTAATTATAACTTATTTTCCTCCTTTGTCACACAATCTCAGCTTACCTGGGCGAGAAAGAGCCACGTTAAGTCCTTTCCGCGTGACAGTCATCAAGGAGTCTACAGCTAACTTCCACGTGGATTGGGACGGGCAACTGTATTTCAGCCGAAGAGGATTGCGCAGGGACTAGAAAAAAAAGAGAAGAAAGCAAACAGTAAACAAATATGAATTGACTAGGAATAAACGCGAAAAATACATTCAACAACTATGAAATTGACCGGTCGGTTCTCTAACGGTGCGGTTATTTTAAAGAAATATGGAAGCAATATATCACAATCGACAGGAAGGGATGCTTCATCTGATAACAAACACCGAGAAGTAATACATCAAACACGAGAAGGAAAGTTTCATCTGATATCCAAACACGGAGAAATAATATATACGAGAAGAAGTGTTTTGTCTGATATTCAAACACCGAGAAGTAACATATCCAACACGAGAAGGAGTAATTCATCTGATATCCAAACACTGAGAAGAGAAGGAGTGTTTCATCTGATATCCAAACACCGAGAAGTAATATATCAAACACGAGAAGGAGTGTTTCATCTGATATCCAAACACTGAGAAGTAACATATCAAACTATCAAACACGAGAAGGAGTGTTTCATCTGATATCCAAACACCGAGAAGTAATGCATCAATCAAGAGCAGTCTGACATCAGAAATCCAGACATCGAGAAAAAATATATGTTACAAACAAGGAGTGTCTCATCTCATCTCAAAACACCGAAAATGAAACACGAGAGGAAGTGATCTATATGTAAAGTAGAAACTGATAACTGGGTCGACCTCGAGGTGTCTTGATATCGGATGAAACACTATTTTTCGTGCTCGTTATGTGGCTCCTCAAATGAAGAAGAATTCCTGAAGAAATATTAAGCTAGAGCTGGCAAAATTCTATTTTATGTATCCGGTGTGACTTCCTTTATTTGAGTTTCACGAATCTTTGCTGAGATTGACAAAACAATCCCCAACACTATTTTCAGTTGGTGGAAGCTGTCACCAAAATCGACACACAGACCAACATATCGAATAATTAAGTGGTATGATTTACCCTTCAACCCATTTCTTTAGCTCACGACAGATGTCGTATAAATAAACAAGACTTTTTATAAACTCTAAAATTCACGACAGAAAATACCAAAGAAATCAATGTTCAACGGGTGTCTTTAAAATCAAATACAACAGGGTTTAGATTTTGAAAACAGCCCAGCCAAAGGTAGCCTGTGTAGCCAGTGGTTTCGTTTGAGGGCAGGAAACATAGGTAAGGATTAAATAGCCTGCAGTGCAGGCGTATTTTGGGTGGGCAAAACCTTGTTCGTGTTCGTAATATTGTTGTAGTTGCCATCTTTGATTTTATGACAGTGGAAGATTGGGGAGAGTAGAAATAGTAACCCTTACGGTAGGTGTGAGGGCGAAAGAAGGAAAGGGGGGAGGGGGAGGGAACAAAAAAAATACTCCGTTTTCTCTTCTCTCACCCCGCCCCCTCCCCACTCCCTTTGACTCGCCCCATCTCCTCCTCTCTTCGGGAAGTTTCAACATGGCGCTTTTGCGAGCAAATTGCGCGCTCAAAGAAAACGCCTGCACTGCAGACTAAGGATTAAAAGATTCCTTATTTCCTTTACGGCTCAGGCACTGCTTTTTCACGGCTTCGTCTCCTACATCACGCTCTTACGAAACTGCGAACCACGCAGACTAAACCTTACGACAACTGCAAGAATGAGTAGATCTACTACTGGTATTCTTTGAAGCCGTTCAATAAATTCGACGTTCTTGTCTTATCAGGACTAAAGGGTCTCTGGATTAACATGAAAAATCTTTTCTGCTCACTTGCTAAACAAAAATCATACCTTGATTATTTTTTCCAGAACGTTTTCTTCAATGACCGCAGGCTTGGAGAAACACTCGTCATACAAAGTTAGGGTCATCTCCAGACATTTCTCTGAGAAGGGAGTAAGATTGAGAATAACCCACTCTTTCTTCTTCTTTCTGGCCGCACCATCATCATCCGATAAATCATGAATACGAGGAGGCTCCGTCGCGTAGTCGAAAAATTGAAGAAGCAAAGAAAACAGAGTCGGATACATTGGTTGATTTGAAACATGAAGAACGGAGCCGGTTGAATTGGGTAATGGTTCGCGCAAAATCTCAATCGTGTTCAAAATCGCGTGTTGCAGGGCTGTTAGGACAGTATCTTGAAATGACGGAACCAGGAATGGAGATTGGTCAAAGGGGACCGGAATTGTAACAGATGTCTCTAGGATCTTTGCAAGTTTCTGCAAGTCTGCTAAACCAAAGCGACTGTATATTCTCATGAATAATGACGGAAAAATTTGTACCAGTGCTGCCAGGAAAGGCTGCGCGGGGTAAGTTCTTATTTTGATGATTTTTCCAGAGGAATCTCGTCTTGTCCTCAGAACATGAGACTCGGACATGCTTGTACTGCCTATACTGTACCACACCCTCCAAGCATTTGCCCAAAGGTTTAGGTCTTCGTCTGCTGCTTCGCAAAACTTAGGTTTCACTTTCAACTTGGCAGCGCCTTTTCCCGCCGTTTTGTCACGCGACTTGTCCACTGGGCTTGAACTCGCGACCGAATTCTCTTGAGTCTCGTTTGAGTCTTGCACAATGTCCTGAAAGCTCTTGAGCGCCGCTAGTGCAACTTCAGCGGATTTACTCAGAGCTGCGAACTCGATAAATTCCAGCAGAAGAGCCCATGCACGCGGGAATTCCTCAAGTCCCGCCAAAATTTGGCGCCGGTTGTTGAAGACGCGTGCGACACCACTCAAGGTCAAAACACGTGTTTCTGCCCATTGTTTTTCAGCTGTGTCACGTGAATGGTGAATGAGGATTTTACCCTTCGAGTTCACTGAGTCGCTTGGCGGTGGAACATCAGCTGCTGATGTGGACATAGTTTTGACTTGTTCCAACAATGGAAATAGCACCTGTGGAACAAAAACCCAAACAAATCCAGTGTTTACAGACCTTTAGATTTGAGGACAAGAATGACGACGAGGACGAAATTTGACTTAGAGCTTTTTTTTCCGTATTCTCAAAAAATTACACCCTAGAAAGCTCTACTATACATTTTCACCAGAAAAATTACCCCGGTTATTTTTATTAAAGAAGGTTCAGCTCTTTCTCGATCGCAAAATGATACTACTTCTAGCAGTTGATAACTTGCTTCCGCCACTGCGACATTTTTACTAAAACCCGTAGAAGAATAACGACGGCTACCACGTTTTCCCGCCAAAATGACACTTGTTCACACGTGAGCACACTTAGTCCTCGAAGTAGTCCTTGTCTTAGAATCTTATGGTCTCTATTGACAAGGCAAAAGGGCAACAAGAGAGGACGTAAAGGAGACTTGCAATTACGCTCCTTCTCTTTCATCAATCAGCGGTTCAAGAAAGACCTTGCTCTTCGCCAGTGACATAGACTGAGAAGAGAGAGACCCTACAATTAGCTAGGTTAACAATTATTCAACTGCGTCAGTCGAAGTCTGCTGCACTGTCCCAATTCCTGAAAGGACAGTGATGAATATCGAGAAAGGCTTTTAACTGAACCAAATCATTGTTTTGAGCTGAAATAAACTATGTTTCTTCTTCCGACGGAACCTTAAAGTACCGATTCCTGTGAACTGAGATGAAATCAACAAGTTCACGGACTCGTAACGCTGGTTATGCGTACAGATAAAACTACACCATTATTTGAAGGAAACTAGAGACAAACTCTCTCTCGCTCTCGGACCTAAACAGTCTTCCAGCGTTTCCAGTGTTTTGAGAAGCAAAGGCCAAACGAGAAATCATTTGTACGGAGGCAAATTTAGTCTACTGCAGTCCTACGTAAGACATTCTTTTAACTTGCCGTGCTTTGTTGCGGGAAGATCGTTGCGTGACGAAGCGAAAAGGAAATGTATAGGAAGCTGAATGGTGCATTTACCTGCCACAGCACTGTATACCACGTGACATTCTCCAGAAGCGAACCATGAGCATTGATGGTCGAGAACAGCGTCTGTCCCGCGCTTTTTCTGACTGCGGGTCGCGGATCAACGCACAACTCACCGAGCTTGGAATACAGACACATCCACTGTCGGTCAGAGGGAGGTACAGGTTTTTCGTATTTGGTGCCAACACTGCTGCTATCATTAGTACCTTCATTGGCAGGAGTTTCAGCTTCTTCCAGCGCTGTGCGAATCTTTTCCCGGTGTTGCGACAAAAAGTCGGAGATGTTCCACTGCGAGATAATTTTGAACAACACAGAAACCATGAAAATGTCATATTAATTGCGCCTTAGGGGTTTTTTAGCTAAAGGAAAATAAGCACTTCCTTTATATCAGGGGTTATGAACATTCACTTTCCCAGCAAATATCAAGCTTGGCTTTGAAAAAACACGTGACTCACCAGCAGACCAATAGCAGTTAGGCTTATGTTAAGCTCCTGCGGTTGCAAGCCGAATTTTCCCGCCACATCCACAACGACCTTGATACACGTGCAAGGCATCAAGGGAAGGAAATCCGTCACTACAAGCTGCAGGCTTTGAAAAGCCACTCGAATAAGGCCCTCACTGAGACAAATGTTACAAGCAATAACATTAATAAAGCCGCCAAAATAATATAAAATAGGTAGATGACAGGAATATTTAAAAACAAATATGACATGGCTCACTTATTACGTTGCGGCTCTCGTCAGCTAAGGCTGACCAAAAGTTCAAATAACCTTGACTGTTCTGCCAGACGCCAAAAATTGACACTTCACAATCATCCTAAATTGCCGGAAGGGTCGCCGAAAAATTCTTGGTATTCAAAGGAAAACTTCCAAAAGTTTCAATACACCAAGGCCTCGGTCTGAGATTTCCCTGTAATGACCTTACTCTCGGGTTAATAAGTGGTATATAAAGCGTGAAATGCACTAGTTCCAAATATCTTACCCTTGTTGGTTGGTAGCAGCGCCTATTACACCCAGTACGCACAGCCATCCTTGACCAAGGTTTTGACCGGTGGAGTGAAGAATCTAAACACAATGGAACATAACTCGTTACAAAAAACCTTCTTTTTCTACCTACCTATGCAGCAGAATTTTCCCGTGCTTGGTACTAGAACCTAAACATTTGAAGCACCCAGTTTTTAAGCTAGGGTACGCAAAACAGGCGACAAAAACGCGCAGCTTATTTTTTAACATTGCGGCAAAAAGAGTTGAAAAGTGGTGTCACGCGTTTTACCCGCGTTCAAACCTTACTTGCAACAAATCAGGTTGTTGCAAGTCGCGTGAATACTGACTTCTGATTGGATAAAATTACTCGGGAATCACATGATACGTCACGGGAGGTACGTCACTTGTTGAAAAATAAGTTTGCCTTGGGCCGGTAAAGCGCGCAACATGTACAGAGTTTGTTGCAAAACGTAGAACTACGCTCTACTTTCTACAACGTTTTGTAACCTGCAACAACCTGAAAAAAAAGAAAAGCTTACCTGCAGCACACATTCTAACTGCTTGTAGCGAATGTCAGAAAAGCTGACGTTAGACATTTCTTGCAAGGGGCTCAGCAACATGGACTGAAGTTGCTACGGAAGACAGAAAACATTCACGCGTTTAAAGACCCGAATGATTGTTACCTGGTGATAAAACGTGTATCTGGACAAATTCCCTTCGCAACTTACTCGGGATTTCTCTGAACAGGTGACCAGTCTTTGATTTATGATATCTGTGATTTAGCAAAGTCGTACTGTCTTATAGGGCTTCACAAATTGTTATCACTGTTTCTCTTCTGAACGACACAAAGCTAGGGGGACCATGCATCATCATGCCACCAAAAGTCCTCATTCCAGACATTAAACACAACATAATGCCGGCTGTTTTCCATTGTGCCGAAACTAGTTATGGAATTGCACTCACTTTAGGCATCGTACTGATAAACAGCTACGAGATTTATATATAGAACGTTTTGGCATGTCACGTCGGCCATATTGGTTTTCCAAAACAATAAAACTGCGACCATGTTGGTGTTCCAAACCAGTCCTGTGGGAGTTGAACCCTTTTCGTATGTAAACGCTTTCTTTTGTTCACGAAATTTGCGTAGATGAAGGCCACGTGAGTGAAGCGCTCTATATGTGCCAGCAACAAAAGACCTACTCGCGATACCCGCCATGTTTGCACGCGCTTTAGGGTTGATGGGAAAAAAACAGATTACAAAATTTGCCAATACGAGTAAACACGGTTGAATTTGTTTATTCTCTCAAAATAAGACAGCGATTTTAGTCATGCAAATGCACAAATAAAGTTTGGTCAAGTATTTAAGTCATTACTGCATGGTTGCTGTGAGGACACGTACAGTCGTTACTGCATCCAAAATATAACAATGATCACTTCCACCCAAATCATTTTGCTATTATCGTCTTTGGGTTTTAAAGTTCTTCATTTTCTGTTGTCAAGAATAAAAAAAACTTGACCGCGTTTTCTTGTATTGACAGATTTTATCATTTGCCAAAGGAGAAACCACGTTACATTGCTTTATTCCATCAGTCCTTAAGCGCGTGCAAAGATGGCGGCTATCGTGAATAACGTCTACTATTTTAAGTCTGTCCCCCTTTGATTCAATTGGTCAGACAGCCCTGTCAATCAGTAGCATCGTATATCATGTGACTTACTAAGTCTTGTTTTAGAGGAGGATCATGATCATGCGTCAGAGCTGATCGAACAAGTGACGTCACTGCCTCGGCTCCCCACTCGCGCATCTTATTGTGAGGGTGCTGACAGACCTAAAAATAAAAACAGGACATTCACTAGTATTGCTGATAAGAAAAGGTAATTTTGCACTCAGTGCACTATTTTTATTTGAGGACTCAAGATGGAGGATGGTAAGTGGATACGCTCATTTGAAGTACGTAGGACGCTCAATCCAATCACGGTATACAAATCGATAAAAGCGGTAGACTTGCTCCAGGCTAATAGAGCAATATGTTTACTAAACATGGTACTGTCACCAATTACTCGCTAAAAGCCACTGGAGGCAAACTGGCAATTCCTCAGCCCCGCACAAACTATTTCAAAATTAGTTTGGCTATATGTATGCGGTGCTGTGGGACAGCCTCCAAATCTTCAAGTATTTTCTCAATAGTTTAAAGTTTTTTTCAAGTTTCTGTTTGGTAGCAAGCACGACTCTCGTAGGAATCAGGTGTATTTACATTATCGTGTTCTAATCGAGAAACCAGTCTCCACACAAAGCTGTCCAACGATGGAACCCATGGAACAATTCTAAACTGTACGAAACTTTTCTTGCGATTACCTCTTATGGTCACGTGAAGATCATGTGTGCAATCATTGCCGCTGTGAGGATGTCGAAAGTAAAAAAAAAAAGGAAAAAAAACGGATCTTCTGATACTCCACCTCTTTTCTCACAGTAAACTGAATTATTTGCAAAGTTTTAAAAGATGAGCCTTACCTCCAAAAGATGTGCAGTCAGCGGCTTCCACAGAACGCGTGCGCGGTGAAGATTGTTTAAACCGGTTTCTAAAAGTTTTGCCACAGCAAAGAGTGAAGGCTCCTGAAACTAAAGCAGCAGCAATCAACGACTACCTTGTGATGTGGAATAGTGATAAGCTAAGTCTTAGTACATTTCGTATGTCCTATACAATCAACTATGAGCTCTAAACTTCAACTGACGGCGACATTCGCCACTTTAGAAAGGAGAGGGGAACTGAGCCACGTTAACTTTTGCAAAGACTTCTGGGAAAAGGAAAAAAATTGGCCAATAGCTGACCGGTGCGTTCCCCAGTGACGATCCCAGAACGCATTTCGGCTGTAGTTCCCTTCCGTTTCTAAAGTGGAGAGGCAGTGAGAAAAAAAAATAAAGATAATTACGAGAAAATGAAATAAAGTTGAAACAAATACACTGTGGGAAGGTGCTGTTTGCTTATGTTACACAATACAAGTAAGTCTTATATCAAATTTTCATACCAAAATCGAATTGGTTTTCTTGAAGCTTATCAGGTGAATGGTGTCTTTCGGAGCCCTACCACCCCAAGAGGCCCTCACTGAGCACCTTTCATTCGACCACAAAGGGCCTCATAGACTGTTCACGGTCACCGATTATTCCGTAGGATCGTCGGGATCTAGCGCCTCTAGTTACGGACGGCCATCTTGGTTTCAAATGTACCGAGTCTGGTCTGGGGGTGAGTATCAAATCTTCTTAGGGGGAGGGGGATGATTTGATATATTTACATCCAACATGGCCGCCCTTACGGAAAAATATAGGACTATAAACAGTCTACGGGCGTCCATCATCTTCGGGATAGAACTCTTCGACGATTTTTTTCCCTTTTCATTTCCTCTGCAACGTTCTTGTTACTTCAAGGCAAAAATGTCTTCTTTCCCTGATAGGCCTCTCAAATCAATCCTCTACATATCTCAATTTACATAAAATACTATGAAAAGAACTGTGGATGTACGAAGAACAGAACCACGATCACGATTTTTAAAGTAGTGGTAATAAGAGAGAGTGTCTAAGCCTGAATCAAGGAGACCATTTAAGGAAACAAACTATTTTGAAGCTTCGCTTGATAATGGTATGTGTCTTGTGTCGAATTGCACTATGGGACAAATTTGGATCCAGTTTCCAGGGGAACTTCGTAATAGCCAATGAAAAAAACGATAGCGTATCCAAGAAAGTCCCATAACGCAACCCGACACCACAGCGACCCAGTCTCTTGCTCAACCTGAAGAAATTCCCTGGCCTTCTCGGTCAACGTACTTCGGTGACGTATCCGAGACGATTGGCTGGAAAAGAACTCGCTCGGAACACGTGACCCGAAAAGCGCAGACCACGCGCAATAATGAGGACTAGGGACTAGGCAAGTTTATTACCTTATTGCTTTGCGCTTGTTCCATTGATGTCGTGGACAATCGGCAAAGGGCGTCAACAAGATGATGAAGAGCGACATCATCAAGATACCTCAATAAGAATATCAAAACATGAGGTGATCATTGGTTTAAATTAATGAACGTTACTGAGCAGTGTTTTCCTGTGGTATTATTTATTACGTTGCACAAGGTGGCTCTTATTTTTGAGTCTGTAAATGAAATCTTAGAGTGTGACCATTCAAATGAAAGTTACTGAGCAGTACTTTCTTATCGTACTGTTCACTATAATGCTGTACAAGATGGTTCTAACTTTTCCTTCTGTAGATGAAATGCTAGAGTGTTAAAGGCCATTCAATGACTTTCGTTTGGTACTGTTTATTATGCAGTAAAAGGTGGCTCTAACTTTTGATTCTGTGGATGAAATCCTAAAGTGTGACCATTCAAATTAAAGCTACTGAGCAGTACTTTAATGGTACTGTTTATTATTCTGTAGAAGGTGGTTCTAACGTTTGAGTCTGTGGCTGAAATCAAGGTTACACTCACTTGGATGTTTCAAAGAGTCTTGATAGGATCGCAGCCAGTACAGGAAGTTCGGCCATCATTGCCTGAGTTATAACCTGAAGAACAAATAAAAACACTTTTATCAACTTCTAAAACATGTGCGACTGTCAAGCGAAAAGAGACGCGAGTGCTATGGGCTTGGGGAAAAATAAGGGTTCTTAACATCTGGGAGAATTTCGACAAGTTTTAAGATATATATCTCTTGGTGGCGATTTCGTTGAGGGCAAGAAGTCCGAATATCACTGCTTGACCCAAACTAGCTGTTACTTCCTCATGAGCGGTTACCATGACAACAGAACAGATGAAATTAATTGAGAGAGCTCTTGTACACATAGTCTCAGAAGAACAAAAGCAAGACAAAACGAACCTAGCGCGAAAAAAAAAAACAAAACGTGCACCGTCATGTTTGTTTTGTTTGTTTGCTTCTTTAAATCTTGCGCGCTACTGACGCGCGCGTTAGCGCACTCTCCACACGAACCACCGTAAAAGCTTTCGACTTTAACAAAACAATTTATACATAACTTATTTCTTACCACATTAGGCGCCTCACTGGCAGGCATAGCTTTAAGCGTCCCTCCTGCAGATGGCTTGAGTCCCAAAATCCATGTCAAATGCTGTAAACATTGATAATAAATAAAAGATAAAAAAAGGAGATAAATATTTAAAAAAGATTCACTTTCAAAGATCAGGAGAGATTTTTCTAACTCAATCTCAATCAACTTCGGAGCTCAATCAAAGGGCAGTAATGAGTATTGTCTGCTCGAACAATAATTGTGTATTTGATATGATCAGCCCATTCAATATCATAGAATTTTTTTAATGATTGAAAGTTCCAAAACTGTACACTATCAATTTCGCGAAGAAAATACTTAAAAGAAATACAAGGTCTGTAATTTCATCTAAGGAGGCGTGCGTTGCCGGGCGGTTAAAACCTCGAACGGATCTGGAGGTCCGGGCTTCAAGCCTCGCCCGTAGAATTGTTTCTTTGGACAAGAAACTTTACTCCATTTTGCCTCTCTTCACTCAGATGTATAAATGGGTACCGTTGACATACTGATGGGGGTTAACCCTGCGATGTACTAGTATCCCGTCCAGGGAGGAGTAGCAATACTCCTGGGCATGCTTCATGCTAAGAAAATCGAGATAAGCTCCGGCCGTTTGGGCCTTTGGCTCTAATGCGCCTTTACCTTCTTTAGTTTCACGTAAGCCTCGTGTTTTAAACTTGATAATACATGGATAGAGCAACAGTTTTCAAACTTAAGAGGAGTTACCAACCTCCCTTGACCCTTTACACCACTTAAGCTTTGATTGCAAGGAACCAATATGAAACCACAAGAGGTAAAAAAGGAGGAAAGGAGGGTAGCTTTAGTCCCCCAGCCTTATCCCCCCTCTATAAATCCTCTTCGATCCGCAACTATTATCTCAATATATTTGTTTGCAAGGAACCCATATGACACCACTAGGAGTAAAAGAATAGGGGGGAGGGCTTTAGTCCTCCAGCCTTTCCCCCACCCCTCCGGCTCCCCTATATTTACCCCTGTTTTCCCAATACCTGTGTGTCTAATTCCGGGAGGA